>ML777216.1:1546694-1608393 GCA_009831015.1 Picea engelmannii | reverse complement strand
GAGGAAATATCAAACTTTTATACCATCATTTCACACGAATCAACCACCGTCATTCATTTTTACCATCCTTTCGTTTGTTTCACCACCATTTGCATGCCTTCACCCGAAAAACTCACTCTGCACAAAAGCGATTACTCGACTCTTTGACGGTGTATTTTACTGAGCTGTTAGCTATGGGAGGCCCTATTATATGGTACAAACCTGCCACGACAACCCTGTTAGAACTGTATCCAGAAGCCTATCAAATTTTTCTATAGGCAAGATGGCTTGGTTATTTTCAGAGGCTCCAGGGATTTGATCAACAACAGGTTCTGCAATTTGCTCGAAATTTCCAGGAAGATCATTCCATTGTTCAAGGGGTTCGGATTCCAGTTACAGAAGATGATATAGCACAGGTTTTGGGTCTCCCTACCAATGGCATTCTCTTGTTTAGCCGCAAACATATCATCCTCAATGCCTAGCAGGATTTCCTCTTGCTAGGGGAACAAATTGAACCTAAAGGACGGGGTGTCTAACTTAGCTCGTTGCCGCCTCCATGGCTGAAAGTTGCAAAGTTTGTCAAGCACTACGTTACCTATGAAGGCCGATATTAGGTAGTCTACCAGCACGATTTTTTCCTGTTTTCTCATTTACGACATGCTATATTGGTGAACATTCCTTATTATCTGCTCGGATGTCTTAAAAATATGTCGCACTACTGCAAAAAGGCTAAAGATCCCACCCTTTCACTCACCCATCACTGTCTTGTTCAACTACTTATCCAAAAGGTTTTTGCCCAACAAAACCCCCCACTAAACAACCCACCCATCGACCCCCAAGAAGCTGTTGAATATCCTGAAAATATTCAGGAACAACAACCACAAAACCCTCCAGACCCTCTGAAAGTACCTAGCAGTCCGCCTATAGATCCAATCAATCCAATTAACCCCCCTACCATACTAAGCCCATCCCACATTTTACCAGAATCATCCACCCCTGCCGTTCATATCCTTAGCGATGATTCTGAACTAGACAATTCTCCCTGTCCTATCATTGAGGAAAATCCCCCACGCAAACGAAAGAAAATTCCTTTCTTTCCGCCCTTTTTACAAAGAAAATGAACAAGGGCCTCAACAAGGGAAACCACTACTCCCACTACCCTAAATCCTCAACCCATCCAGTTAAAACCCCATGCACCTCCAACCTCCCAAATCCCGGAATCTTTACCTATTCCACCCATGGGCACTGAAACACAAGAACCAGTGGCCCAGTATGATGCGACACCATCCTTTTCAAATAAAGTAGCTGAAACACAAGAAATAGCTACTCATCAGGTAGCTGAAACACAAAAACCAACTACCCATCAAGTAGTTGAAACACAAGAACCAGCTACTCATTTAGTAGCTTAAACACAAGAACCAGCTACTCAGTTAGTAGCTGAAACACAAGAACCAGCTATAGCTGTCACACAAGAACTAGCTACAGTTGAAACACAAGAACCAACTGCTGATATTGATACCGAGATATAGGAATTAGATGCCCAGGGTGTTGCAACATTACTTTCTCTACATCAAGAAGTTGAAATACCAGAATCAGCTGCCGATACTGTAGCTTCTCCAAAAGAACCACCTAGTGCGGTTGCGACTGTTACACAAGAACCAGTCACCCATCCTCTAGAACCAATAATGGTCTCTGTCCTACAAGAAAATGAGTTCCTAAGGTCTGAACTAGAAGCCTACAAGCAGGAGCTAGCCACGGTAAAAGAAGCCTATGAGAAGGAACTTAAATTGTACACCCTAGCTCGCATAGCAACAGACGAAAATACAACAGAGAATCCATGTAGAGAATACATGTGCAGTCAATGTGGGGACATCTATTATCAAGCAAGATACAAAGTGACCCAAATTCCAATGCCAGGAGCTTCCCCTGTTCCTACAACTTTTGCAGTCAAAGAAGAAAACCCTGCTGTTACACAAGAACCAGTAGGACCTTCCAAAATTAAAACTGAACCTTGGCCTACAACAGTTGTCAAATCTGAAGCCCCTTATTTTGTTAATAAAGTTGTACAAACATTGCCTATTGAGGAATCTGCCCCTCCTATCTAGATCAATACCCACACCTTTGTGGAACAAGCCACTCAAACCCTACCGCAGCCTATCACTTGTGATGCTAAGACACAAACTCAGCCATGGGATGAATAGGAAATAATAGAGAAATGGAGAAAAGAGTCTGCTGTTACATAGGCCAAAAGCCTGCAGGAACACAGACTAATCTGGCTAAACCATATCTATTCAAACTGGGAGGCTTTGGAGCAAACATGCCAGGAATCCCAAGCCCTTAAGAAACATAATAAAGAGCTAAAAGGCAAGTTGCTCCTGATGTTTGAATTTGCACAAAAGTTGTTGGCTGCACGAAAACCATCCTGCAATTACTCTCTGTTCCTCATGGAATGACTTACATTGTTTCAGATTAAATCAATCAAAGAAGGTAGACCCCATGCAGTGTTAAATTCAACAGATTTTGTTAAAACCTTTGCAGAAGCATCTTCTATGGATCAACACCTCCTCTGTGAGGTATATTTTCATAATGAGGTCATCCCTGAGAACCGACGGCTTAACATTAACCCTCTTGTCGGTGAAATCCAGATTAGGGCACTCACCTCCTTCCTTAAAAATTAGATTATATGGCAGGATGACTTCCTAGCTGCCCATCATAATGAGGATAATCGCCTTCTCTGGATATGGCCAGAACCACAAAATGCTGCCACCTTTGTTACAGAGTATTATCAGTTTTTGAAGAAACCAGGGATGACTCAACACATTCGGCAACTACAGACAACAGTGCTACAGGATTGTCAACAGTTCATTAAATCCACAGAGATTGCTACCCTGCAAGAAAATAACATGTTTTGGCAACAATCTATTGGGAAAAGACAAGAACACAATCCCTTCAGCCCCACTAATCTTGAGATAGAAATCTCCAGGGTACCTAGCTACATCAAGTGTGTTCAGCAATGTGCTGAAAGCTGGATAGGGTATCAGTTTTATTTTCATATCCTTTGGATGCCAGTAGAGAAATATCAAGTTCATTATAAGTTGCCCAAGAAGGCCGAAACAACAACTTGGCAAAGGCTACAACGCGTTTAAGCATTCAGGGCTCCAACAGACAACACCTTCCACAACTACTGCTTGAGTAACTTGCACGCTCAAAGTCGGTATCCAGATTCTAATTCAGATTGAGGTTGCCTGGGGACATGCAACATTTTAAGTTGGGGGGGAATGTTAGGACATCACAATGTAACTTTTCGCTCACACCTTTTGCTACCATTAAACCCTTTTTTCACTCACATTTAAACTTATATTATCACCTTACCCTATCTCTCCAAAGGTAAATAATGTCTCTTCTCTCTACTATATGTTTAATCTGTTTTGCATATAATTTTACATTATTCTCATACTTAACCGTTGATCAGAAATATATAAGTGCTGAAACAGTTCGAATTGTAGATTAGCATTAAGGCCTGTTGCTGAAACAGTCAAGCACACAAACCCTGTGGATGAAACAGTCTGTGATCTACGATGCTGAAACAACAACTCACACAAAAGAACTTGTTTACACTCTCCAGGGTCTACGATGCTGAAACAACAACTCACACAAGAAGAAGCTACTACACTCTCCGTGGTCTACGATGCTGAAACACCAACTCACACAGAAGCTGTTACACTCTCCATGGTCTACGATGCTGAAACAACAATTCCAAAGCCGTTACATTGACCACAATAGCCGCACCTTGAGCTAGAATTAACCATCGATGCTGCGTGAATAGTCAGAACGCAAATCCCATGCTGAAACGACCCGCGATTTGTGATGCTGAAATAGCATACAACAACAGTAACAAGAAGATAAATATAGAAGCTGTTACTCCAGCCGCAATAGCAACACCTCACTCAGCACCTGTTCAACTATTGTAATAGCATTCTGTTACGGGAGACTAGGAGATCCTATTCCAGTATTGACTAAGAATAGGACTCAGATGTACACATGTAATTTGATGATCAAATTGTATCGAGGGGATTCTCCTCTTTAAATAAGAGGAAATCATCATTAGAAAGGACCTTCTTTTTGACTAAGAAAGGATTTACAGAGAAGGGTGTGTTTTACTTAAGACATTGTAATATGATACAATTGACAGATGAATAAAAGACTGTTCTGAACATTTCTTTCTAGTCCCTTTCGTTTCAGGGGAATCTTGTGAGAAGGGAGGGCCCACCTTCTTCACAAGATTCACCCATCAGCTTTGTCGTGTGTTAGTGTTATTTCTATTTATGCCTTGATTAAATTCTATTTTTCTGAAACTCTACTTTACTGAACTCTGTTTTTCTTAAACACTACTTTACTGAACTCTGCCTTGCTGAAACTCTGCTTTACTGGTTGTTACATTGTTTTCATATAATTCATTCTTGGGTAACTGTTGATCATTCTAGTTAGAAATCCTGTTTGGTGAATTTATGGAAGCATGATAATCGGGGATAGGTGCTGAAGATTCTTGCTTGGGGAATAGGGTCCTGTTCTCTAATAAAAGATAGTTAACCTTCATTGTGTGTCAATTATTTCAATTAGCAATGAGTTCATGAAAGTGTGATGATCGGAAACAGGTGCTGAAGATTCCTGCTTGGGGAATAGGGTCCTGTTCTCTGATTAGAAGATAGTTAGCCTCCAGTGTGTGTCAATTATTTCAATTAGCAATGCGTTCATGAACGTGTGATGATCGGAAACAGGGGTTGAAGATTCCTGCTTGGGGAATAGGGTCCTGTTCTCTGCTTCAAGATAGTTGGTATTTCCTTTTGCAGTATCATGAAAATATTTCTTTTTCAAGTTATTATTTCTTAATGTAATCCAGGATTCTTGGGACAATTATTTCTTTAAACATTGAACTCTGCAATAGGTAGATTGCTTTCTTGTAATTCAAGTTAGAACTTCAGTTTGTTCAAGGCAAGGTGTGATTAGTATATTTTTACTACAACTCTAGGTTGATTTTGAGATTGAGCATATATAGTGTGTGATTACTTTGAAATAAACAGACTTCCCTGGGTTGAGAATTTATGTAGCACTCGATTGTTTAGTTAAATAAGCAATTATAGTGACCAACATTTATGATACATGCATTTGGTTTAATATTATGACTAATGTAATTGTGTCTATGATGATGCATGTTGTGTAGAGAAATTAATTGGAGCTATTGAGGAAGACAATTGCCAATGATAGGCAACCTCAAACAGAGAATGACCAGGAGAAGCCTACGAGTGAAAGATTGTTGACAGGGCTGTAAAAGTCCCCATAAAGCACTGTCGATGAGGTAGATATCATAAAGAGAGTGCTATCAGCCAAGAACCGATATAAAGATATTCATTCCTGTGTGGCACCAGGTATGAATGGATTTGGTAAGAACCCCTTCCAAAATATTTTATTGTCTCATGCTATGCATGAAAATTGAAAAGGCAGTTGTATGCCTTGGATGCCCAAGTAAGGTATGATTCGAGAAGGAGAACCTGAATAATGGGGGTATGAACCTCTAGTAGTAAACATTGTTTGTAACCATTGGGATAATTAATGAACCGATACGTCATGAATGCATTGACCAATCAAGGAGCGCTTAAAAGCGTTCACGTGAAGCTTTGAGTTATGGTATACCGATTTGGGGTCGTGATCGACCTATAATAGACAGCATGGTCCTATTGTAAGAATGAACGAAAATGAATAGGCCATGTGGTAGAGAGGTTGGTTAAGTTCCAACACACCATGGCCAAGAACCTGTCATAAAGTGTGACAAACTTGAAATCAATGCAAGGGTGCACTGGGTATGAATGTGGCCACAAATGTTGGCGCATTCATTAAAATCAATTGATATCCGAATCACATTTTGAAAATTTGGTAGGTTGGAATGATGCATAGGTAAGGGACGATGTATCCTTTCACTTTGAATCCTTGAATAGATGACATGATTTGGACTATTAATATACTTGATTTACGAAAAAGGTAATGTACCCGAAAAAAACTAACAATTGGTTGGTTGTGTAAAGAATGAAATTGCAGGGAGGAAAAGGTCATGGATATGGCAGTAAGGTAAGCCCATAGGAAAGACCGATTGCCTGCTGAGCCAAACTGCAAGGAATGGTATTTCCTTTTTGAGAATACACAAAATGCAAGGAAAGTAATTTAATTGTTAAGTATACACAATTCTGAAATTGTTGTGACGATGTTGTAAAGGTGCAATAAAATGTACATGCATGGAAAAGCTAACAAGTTGTTTGGCCGATTGAAGTTGAAAGTGTAGGAAGCAAAGGGGTCTTGGCTATGGCAGCATTGTAAGCCCATAAGGAAGGCCAATTTCCTGCTGAGCCAAACCGTCATGGGAAGGAAAGTCCCATAATTATGAATCTGGTTCCTGTGCGGAACAAATATGAAAACAAATTGTGAGATTGGAAAATCTGTGGGTGACAGATTTTCAATAACATTATGAAAGTTAAAATTTATAATAATGTCTCATGAATTTTGTATACCTGTGATACAGGTGAGGAGAAAATATCTGTCCAAAAGGAAAGGATGAAGGCTGTCAAAGTTGAAGATGATGAAAAAAGGCGATTGCTGAGCCATGAGAACCCCATGATGAGTCATGATCGCCTGGAAAAAATTATGTTGAGGTAACACAAGCCAGAGGGATGCCTCAGCAGAGCAATTCTGAGGGATGCCTCGACTATAAGACTCTATAGAGTCTCTAAAATTTTCCTTTGCAAGAAAACCTCGGCAAGGCAAGATGGATCACCCGAGGGACTGTATAACAGTGAAGGGGATGCCTGAGCCTGGACCTGGAGGGTGAGTGACCGCAAGGAAGAGGAGACCTTAATAATTCTTGTAAACTATTGGGATCATGCGCACAGTGGGTAGTTTCCTGTGCGGAAAAACCTTGGAAAGGAAGATGAAATCATGATATCTCTTGTGAACTATTGAATTGGAATCATGCACCCAATGGGTATATCAAAGAAAGAGATGAACATGGATAACAAAACTACCATGTGGATATAGATCCACAAACTGCACAGATAAGTATTGTGCTAAGATTATGAAATTTTTCTTTTGAATTTTGAACAACAGTAAGATGTTTTCGCACAAAATTTTGATTAATGTGCTTGTTGTCCAAGAATTATTGAAGGCAGATGACAAAGACTAAGATCCTGAAAAAGGACCTGACCGAGGATGAAGGTCAAGACTTTTGAAGTGGCTGAATGAGAAAGGCATGACAGGTGTTTTGAGAAAGAACACTGAGGACGGTGTTCCTTTAAGGGGGAGGGAATTGTAACACCCTGTTTCCCCCAATTTGTAATTAATCATAAAATAAGAATTACCATGCTAATGCATGAGGAAAAATGTAAATGTATTATTGGTTGAGTTTCCAATAACTGATTGTGGGGGTGAAGCCTTGAAAGTATTGGCCATGATATCACTAGAGGAAGAATGTGAAAACTATAAGAGAGGGTTCATTATGACAAATAACCCCAAATTTTCTTTGATAAGGATGAAAACCTCCTTCGGATCCCAAGGAGAGAAATCAGTTGATGAAGAAAGGACCGGTCGTTGAATTATCAACTAGCCCCATGAATGGAAACATGGGCTGTCAACCCGAAGTACCGCAGGGACCTGTAGACCTGAGCTTCCTTCTGACTGAAGGAATAGGATAGGCCGGCAAACCATTCAAGGTAACAGGGACACACATGGGAGAGGAGACATGACGAGACGCGCATAAGTTCACAAGGGAGATGGACAGAGCTATCCAGCGAGTCCCGAACTAAAGGCCACGAGCTTGATGCTGAGGAGCATCTGAGAAACCTCGCCGAGGCCATAACCGAGAGAGAAATCTCTAAGTTACAGAAAGGATAGCGAGTTTCAAATACCGAAAGAGAGTACCCTTTTTTTTGCTAGATGAACGGACGAGATCCTTTCAGAGGATTTGAGGTTTGTCACGACCGTTAGATTGGAGGAAATAACATAGGTGTTAATGCCTCAACCCCTTTCGGCCTTCTCAAGTAGCGAAGGGATTGGGACCGTAGATCCCAAGATCCATGGGAGTTACCTAGACCGTCCATTTGTAGAGCACACGTGGATGCCGGTCGGCGTTTCGGCACCCGGGAAACCAAAGGGCAAGACCCATTGTTTTCGCAAGTCATGAAATCCTGGTATACGAAACCCCAAATCAGTTTAGTGTGAATAAGTTTGAGAAATCTGGGATTTAATTGTGAGCATTGATCATCCAGAAAATATCACAATGGTTGATCGTGGCTAAAGGTTGTAGCTGTCCATCGGAGGGACACATGGCTGCCGGTCGATGTTTCAACATTTTAGGCACTTGGGAAACCAGAGGGAAAGACCTCTCATTTTCGTAAGACGCAAAATCTCGGTACTCGAAACCTCGATGCACTCTATGGTAGAAAGGAGGAGTCCTGAAAGGATCTGGACTGTCCATCGGAGGAGACACGTGGTGAGCGGTCAGAGTTCAGGGAAAGCTATGAAATCTCGTGAGCCATTGGATCTTGTAGAACAATGAAGGGATTACGAATGAGTGTATTTCAACACCCTTAAGCTCAGGAGGAATAGTGAGCATTAGATCCAGATCAATGAGGGTCGTTGATCTCATACACAAATTCCCATATCAAAATTCGGGGATTGGAGTGATAAGAGTTTTGGAGTTGTTGCATCATGAACTCCCGGTCCACGAAACTCCAAAAAGATCTGGACTATTGGATCTAGATCATCAAGGATCGTTGGATCTCATATAAGAACTCGCATATTGGGTTTTGGGGTTTGAAGAGTCAAAAGACTCGACTCTCTTTCATTTCGAACTCTCGGTTACCGAAATCCTGATACGGCTAGGACCGTCGGATTAGGGGAAGATTCACAGCCATCGATCTCAGTGAAGGTAAGATTTCAAGTTTCATGGTTTGAAGAGTCGAAAGACTTGACTCTCTTGCATTTCAAAATCCCAATTATCGAAATCCTGATATGGCTAGGATCGTCGGATTAGGGGAAGATTCAAAGCTGTCGATCTCAGCGAAGGTAAGATTTCAGGTTTGGAGGTTTGAAGAGTTGAAAGACTTGACTCTCTTGCATCGCTGAATCATGAAATGCGAAAGGTGCCTCTTGTCTTGGCCCGTGGTCATAACCCATGATAACATGGAGGTGTATAAGGGGAGAGCTAGCCTATGCTAGGCCCCCGTAGGACTTCGGGGATTCTGTCCCTCAAAGAAAAGAGGCAAAAATTTTATTTTTCCGTAGTGGGTATGTGACATGTTTGATTTCTAGACTGATCATTTTTTATAGTTTGATGATATTAGGATTTTCTTGAGTACCATTATTGCAATCCTCTATATCCTCATCGTTCGCCATGATTTTGGGATTTATGGCTACATCATTTTCATCAAAAAAGTTTTCTAATGGGACCAAGCCTTTGGGGATAATGTTGTTTTTCACCTACACTATATCCCTTCCATCTATATGATTCTAAAATAGGTTGTTTTTGTTGAAAAAAGATGCGTCTTCATTTTCTTCACGACAACACTAATCATCAATATTTACATTAGTAAATTCATCACTCATTTGGAGGAATATCTCTACTTGTTTATCATCTTCAAACATTTTCCAATATTTAATGTTATCGCATACTACGGGCCTATGTTTGACTTCAGTTTCATACTTCTTATTTGGAAAAATTGGGATTTTGAACACCGAAGCTAAAGTAGCCAGAGCATCTGCAATTTGATTTTTCCCCCTAGGGATCAATGACAAATTGTATTATGAAAAATCTTCAAGGAGATCAAGAACTAAATTTATATATGCTCTCAATCTAGGATGCTTGGACTGATATATACCCTTTACCTGGTTAATGATAAGCTCATAATCCCCATGTAAAACTATCCTTCTGGCACCAAATTCCTTTAGTGTCTTCAAACCCAAAATCAGTGCCTCATATTCGGCCATATTATTTGTACAATCGAAAGAGAGCTTGTAAGAACAGAGATTTGTACCCACTTTGGGAGGGTTAATCCACACACCAGCTCTGACTCCTTCCCTATTGACAGCTCTATCGAAGCTCATATTCAACATTTCATTTTCAATGTTGTTTTTCTGATCTGTAATTTCCTCTATTCGATGCTCGGTTTTATCTTTGATAGTCATGACAGTTGTTTGTTTCCCCTCTTCAAAACTCAAGTTATTATAAAAAATATAGGAGCCAACTTCGATGTCAACAGAGTAAATAGGATGATTATTTGGTTGGGGTTTGCTACTCACCATGTACTTGAGCAACACTTCTATGTACAATCTCCTTTCTTGGCCAAAAACAATAATAGTAGCATACAACATGTCCATATGCAAGGTTCCCTTTAATTTTGCAGCCTAAGATCTAGACAATAGCATGCCAAATTTTGGGGGGATGTCGACAACCACCATGTCCATGACCAGATTTTTTGATGGGATTTGCGACAATGATACAACCAAATCTTTGATCAAACCCAAGCATTTCACCTTCCTTGAGTCAAACGAGAAAAATACATTTATAAGGTATTGTAATGTCTAGGCCTAACTCATCCATGACCACCTTAGGCATGAGATTATGTGATGCGCCTAAATCTAACATGGCATTATGTAAGGTCATGTCATGAATTTTAAGGCTAACATAGAAAGGAGGAACATCATCAACATCGCCACTTTATTCTACGCATGGTCCAAACAAGATGGAAGGGTGGTCGCCTTGTATGTTCAAGGTGTCAGGAGCTTCTTCCATCTTTAACATTTTAATGATCTAATTTCTGTACTCTCCCTTCTTGATCAGTTCATTAAATGGAACAAAGATTTTGATTTTATCCAATTGTCTTTCAAAATTAAAAGGAGGAGGAGCTTTTTCTACCTCTTTGACGACCGTTTACTTTCTTGCCTCAGGTGCTTTCTTTAGGGATTCTTCCTTTGATTTTACTTTCTCCATTACATCCCTTACTGAATTATCTTTCTTCAATTGGCTTGAAGAAGGAGTGTTCATTTGGAGTTCCCTTATGGGATTCTCCTTCAGAAGCTTTGCAGGCACCTTTTTACTTCTGAGGTTATACTGCTTCTGAAACTACATAATAGCATTGTGGTATCCTTTCCTAAACTCCTCTGTTTTCGATGACAACATATCATCATTCTCCAGCATAAACGTGTCATTTGCATCCATAAATTGATCGTTCTCTCCTTTTTTGAAGAACATGTATGTTTTTGTATCGTTGCAACAATGCATCTGGTCTTGGATTATTTGATCAAAATATTCATTCGCATAGTTTTTTTGGAAAGGAGTTCTTATCTGTTGATCACCTTGATCTCTCTGGTCTCTTTTCATGATCTATGGAACTGGGGCTCTTCTAAAATTTTGATTTCTAGGCTGGAAATTGTTTTTCTCCCTGGTGGCAGGATTGTTCTCCACAGACATCCTTTCCATGAGTATTTCCATAGTCTTCATCATCAAGTCAATTTTTTCATCTGATGATTGAGACGTAGAGGGTTGCACTGGCCCTCGGGGATTCTTCCCATTTTTGTCAAAATTATGTTTGATCTTCCCCAATTCCATTAGGTTTAATTCAAATTCAATCGCATCACTCATCATATCATATAATGTATTATATATTATTTCTCTTAACATCAAGGGAAATTCACTGTCAAAAGAATCAACATATTTAAGCTGGGAAGCTCCAGGAGGAGGTTTGACCTCTGTGGGAATCGAATTATAAACCTTCATGAATCTGGTCGAGAACTCTTTCACTGTTTCATTTGGTCATCTTTTTATTTTATTGTACTAATTTAATAACTAAAGAGGATTTTTTTTATCACCCCACCTAGCAAGAAACAATGTTTCAAAAGCTGCAAAATCAGGGATGCTCACTGCTTGAAGGGCCTCGAACCATTTTATGACCTCCCCTGAGAGAATCTGTGCAAACAATTTCATCTTTGCATCCTCATGATCTACCTCTTCCAGGTCAATAAAATCATTAAACCAATCTAAGTGTTTTTGGGCTGAAGCATTTCCTTCAACGTCGTATAATTTAATTCTCTGATTATAATTGTGAGGTAAATCATGTAATTGGGTCGGCAATGCGAGAGGGGTGAACTTGGCGGCCAAGAGTCTAGGAGGGATATGAACTTGTTGGATGGTCTAAGTGGGGATTATGGCAATTCACAGGGGGTTGGTTGGTATCAAAGTTTGGAACTTTTTCTCATCGAAAATTATTTCATTCAAATAGGATTATGATCTGGACCTGAACATAGTTTGTTCAAATAGTAAATCGAAGTCAAGGTCATCAATTATTTTTACTCCGTCTTTAGGTAAAGATAGGTTCCTGTCTAGGTAATATAAAGGGTCCGCTATCCTTTCCTTTCCTTTGCACATAAGTTTTTCAGGATTATACACAGATGTTGCGGGCTGTGGATCATGGTTCACTCTAGTGTAAACTTTCTTAGGAGCCAGGATTTTTGATTCTGACTACTCTACGCTACTGATATTATTCAATGAAGTCGCCAAGGTAAAATAAGTTTCAACCAATATAGGTGTCTGATCCACTATTACCCTTAGGGATCAAATATATAGCTTTAGTCATTTTCCCATGGAAAGTTTTCAATTTCGTCCCCGACAACGGCACCAAGATGTTAGCACTTGGTAAATTGTTGGGCTGAATAGAAACAAACTACCAAGGTAACCCACAAACTAACTTTAAGACTGGAAACTAGCCTTTCCAACCTAGAGAGGGTTCTATCTGAGACATAGTATCTGATAGATAATGACTTTGGATTTTCGGCTAGATTTATATTTTTGAGAAATTTTTCTAGTTTCGCTGGCAAGGAAATACAGAACTTTGGGCTATGGAGTCAACCTCTTGAAAACGAGAGAAATCAATGACTAGTAAAGGAAACTTTGAGTGGATAAATGCTAAATAGAAAATGGTCTTTCCATTTAAATGTCGTCGTGTATGGTGGAATAAAGGAGGACATGAAGCAAACCAAAGCCCCATTAAAGATGAATTCTAACTTAGTTAGAAGAGAACACATAGTTTAAATGGTCGAGTCTAAAGCACCGCACGGTGAATTTTAAACTTGTCAAACATTCCAATTTAAACAAAGGGAACATACATGAATTTAAAGGAAATAGGAAGTACATACATAGATAGGATCACAATACATCAAACCACCACCATTAAAATATTTTCGTCAAAACTTCAGGACCTATGCATTGTTATTTCTATTCAGATTCAAATATTACATTCAAGATTCCTCTATCTACACTCTTTTCCAACCCAACTTACATCGAAAAGATACAATATATAGAAAACTAAATGCCCTCTCAAGATGTTATGCCTTGAACTACCTTCCCCTAGAATCTTGTATTCAATTACTTCCCCTCCCCCCAAACAAACTTTTCAATAAAGTTTACAAAAAATAGAAACCCGACTGCACCCAATCATAACATAACCGACACATTTGTCTCAATCATTCGGTCATGAGTAATATTTGGTCATCAGGTTGTGATAAATTGATGTTTTCTTTCAAGGGGCACCCGAGTAATCGAGCACACTGTTGGAAACTCTATCTCCTTTTTATAATAGGTTCTGGTTGTTGTTGCACGATCATTGGCTGTAGCATGCATGTGGTGATTTGGTGTAGCAGACATTTGCTTGCAGTCACTTGTGCAAACCCAGGTGGTAGTAACGATTGGGGGACCATGCATCTCTTCCAAAATGGGCATGCATTTCATTTATACCTTCCCTCCTTAGTAGGTAAGTTTAAAACATTTGCGCAAAGAGTATTTATTATGTAGGTGCCACATGATATGCATGGGAGAAGATTCTATGCCATGATCAAAAAATACAAAATGAGGTTGTCTTACTCATGTCCTCGGCCTCTCCTGCAGTGTTAAAAATATGAGTGTTTTTCTAAGAGACCAATTTCATTTGATCAGATTCCTCACCTGTCTCCACAAGACTGCATTTCCTTTCAGTTTTGCTTGAGTGTTGAGGAGAGTTGCATGCGCGTTATCAATGTCCGTTCTGCACTCCTTGAAATGCTCTACGATTCGTTCTTCTGACACCTTCTGTTCCTACTGCAGTTGGATAATTACATATTGTGCCTCTCTAAGCTATCTTTTGAGCCAATTTACATTTCCTACTCGACTCTGTGATGCTGGTGTTTCAATAGTCCTTTCTGTAAGTTGTCTCCTTAATTATCCATTTTCTTGATACAGTTTGACAATAACGAGTTGCACTTGCTTCAACTGCTGCGATGACTCCTGAACGTTCAATTTTTCATCACCTGACTTCCTCTTCCTTTCACCAATTCCCATGTTTGAACCTTCAATAGGCTCTATCCAAACGACACGCATGAGTAATCTCTCGGCAGCAGACTGGGTGCCCAGTTCACTGGGATCTTGCACCTCCTCGGGCTTCTTAATCAACCTTGGCCTACCTCTTTTCTTGGGTGCTGGATGGTGGGATGACTAGTCTTATGTGGAATGTTGTTTCCCTTGCAGATAGAGGAATGTCTCCTTTGGGGTCTTTGGGGATGTCAGCTGAGAAATGGGATAAATTTTTCCCCAGTTGGTAAGCCTTGGCCTGGACACTGTCTTCCATCTTCTCCAAGCTTAGATGCAATAAGAAAGGTAGATTAAAAGGTTTTTTCCCTGTGAAGTGCATCAACAACCTGATGTGATATGGGTACATGCTGTCAAACCTTCCTTCATAGGTGAAATATCTTCTGATTACCTTTAGGAGATTTTGGAAAGGCTCCCAGAGGTACTGGCTTGGAACACCGACTCAAATTTTCCCATTTAGACATTTGGGCTTGATAAAGTCTTTATAGCAAAAAATGTCTAAGGGCATGCCTTTAAACCATTTTTCACCGGGCGGAGGGATCTCCATCGCAACTGACAGAGTTTTCTTTGTCACTCGGAAGGTGATTCTCGCAATGGTCACGTAGACCCCAGTAAAATTAAGGGCGAACTGCTTAGTGAGATTCACATTGTACCCTTTTATATTTTCACAAAAGCGCATGCATCTGGCCTATTCAAAAGATGCCTTGATTTCTAGATCTTCATTTATTAATTCCAGGTCTTGAGGCTCAGAACTCACGACCCTGCCACTTCTTTCCTTCTTTCTTATGCTTTGGGGCGTTTCCATGATGACAATATATATTTATATCATGCATGTTTTAATGAACGGTAACACCCTTTATGCGCGACAAATAAGAATGACATACTTCCTAGAGACTGGCAGAATGACAATCACATAATATTTGCACGGCAAACAAAATCAAACTCAGAAGTTCATGGCGTGACAATAGGGCACGAAGGAATGTTTCAGTGTAGTGGGGAAACTCGGCATTGTGGAAAAAAACAATGAGAGGCTTGTCGTGGTAGAGGATCACGACAGAAAATTCTGGTGCAGTAGAAAAGTATTGGGAGACTTGTCGCAGGATAGGGAATTTAGGCACAACAAGAAAGTCAGCGTGACAGGAGGAAATTCCAAAGAAGAGAGGCTGACCGTGAGAAGAAGTAAAATACAACATGCTATTTTGTGGTGAACTCTAATAGACTTTAAACAATTACTGAAAAATGATGAAGGAGACGTGGCAACTTGGATCAACATGCCTTTCAATACGAACAATGGCAATCAAATTTCACACAGTGAAGGGCTGCAGAGCTTGCAGAAGAACCATGGACAACATAGAAATCTAGAAAGTAAAGGAAAGGCATGTAGGGTGACCAATATTTATGCTTGAATGGGTAAGGAATGGAATCATGGAAGAGGCCGATAAATCCATGGCAATAAGAAGTTTGGAAGCAAGTTGAAGATTTGCGCAACAAACTCGTGCGACAGGTACACTTTGAAGTGTGAAAAGTACGAATGATAAGAGCAACAAAGTATACACGATAGGAGAACTATGATTTTTCACCTTTCTAACTTCATAATTAGGTGATGATGTTCATTATATCTTTCGACGTGACCTTTATCCCAACAACTTACCTCGACCTCTGGCACATAAATTCCCCTTTTCTGACAAGACTCGATCTTTGGGGAAAGGAACCTTTACAAGTCGCACATGACTAATCATTACGCCCTTTCCCGAATCCAAGGGCCAAACCCTCTACTTTCTAATTTATACCCATTCGTTATTCGGTCACTGACCTCACATGCTTTGACACATGAGCTACGACTCATCTAGGACTAACTCTAACTGCAAAAAATCATGGCACTAACACTTACTGTCATATTTTTTCTATTGGTGATAAATTGTACTTCTCCTGTAATACAACTTTAATGCAATATGTTTCTAGGTGCATATGTTGTATGATTTTAATATATCATTAACAAACAAACCATAATTGACAAACTATTTGTAAAGGATGCTTGAACACAAATTGTTTGACAAATTTCTTATACTGCAAAATGAAGAAAAAGATTCAAAAATATTTAGTGGGGACATTATAGTGGTATCAAAGCCTCAATACTGCCAACATGACGGGGTTTGTGGTTTCATCAGGCAAGGAGAAAGGGAATAAATCACCTACAGAAACATAAGATACCGTGAGGATTATTTGTAGTACTCTTGCACAGAAATGACAATAGTTGATGTAGGCTATGGAAATCCATCAAAACAATGTAGAGAACAATGGAGCTAGTGGTTCAAAGAGGAAACTAACTGAACAAAAAGGACAAGATGAGGATTTTATAGATTGTTTGAAGGAATATGTGGTGCTTAGTGAGGCATTTCATGTAGCCATGTCATTCAAGTATTTTCGCACCATCAAACATCATGAGTGGTATGAACCCCAAGTTTCAAAGGACAAGAAGGTGAAAGTGCCAAGAAAAAGGGCACTAGTTTCAGAAGTTTCCGATTCTTTTAAAATTGAGGATGATAGTATAAAAACATCTAGTACACCTTTAGTGTTTCCCTATGAAGCCCATAACACTAGCGCACATGATGGATAGGTTGATGATGAACATGGTGAAGTGTCCCAATCAATCGATGTTGAGGATTCAACATCATACCTTAGTAGTGATGCTCATGATGATGAGGGTGTGAAAACACCTAAGTATGACAAAGGTTCAATTCCCTATACTATATATGATACTTATGATGACGCAAACATGATTTTACCTAAATATGATGAAGACTGGGTATTTGAAAAATTGTCGTGGGATATGGATCCATCTTCTCAGGAGCCATGTGTGGAGGCTGACAAAGGAGAGGCTGATTTTGGCAGTGATAATGTACATGAGTCCCATAATTGCATGGTATCATCTAGTGAGTCAGTTGGTGTTGATGGGGATAACATTCTTTGAGATGAAAGTAAATAAGAAAATCTATTGTGTGACAACCCACACCATGTTGATGAAATTGAACAAATACCCTTAGCATTGTGTGATTTGGAGGACCGGTTATTGGTCACAAAGGACCAAATTGTACAAGTGATGACAAGGAAAAATAGTTCTCATAAGTTCATTGAAGATCTTATTGGGAAATCCCAAATGGAGGAGAGAAAAAAAGGAGATGCAGGTGGATTCACTAGTGCACAATTACGCATCGTCAAAGAAGCATTAGAACATATGAAATACTATTACTTGCAGTTGTTCATGGATAATAATCTTTCTCTTAAGTTCATCGAAGACAAGGAAAAAGAGGTTGAGGATATTTGTTACCAGTTGAGTTTGACACTCTCTTCATCGTTGATAGAAGAAAATAATCCATCATATTTAGCAATCGTGACACATGAGGGCATAAGTGGCACTCATGATTTGAGGGAGGAGCCTCTTGAGGCGATCTCACACAAGGAGAATTCAGAGTCGCAGGTGCTTGAGGAGGGTTTTGACCATGATCCTAATTTACACTATGGGGATCAAAAGCCATTTATTTTGGAGAGACCACTAAAGGCTCAAGGCTTGGCTATAGAGGAGATAGTTGACCTCATTCATTGTGGACCATCCCGTAAGGAAAAATATACATACTTGTATTGGGTGGAAAGGTATATGATAGACATGGTCACACTCTGGGATACTGGTTTAGGTAGAGTGATGGATATAATAGTTCCTATAGGATACAAAATGGTACATGATGACTCAATGATAGGCAAAAATATGCAGGGGTATTCATTGGCACATGGTAGTGTACAATGGATTTTTGGGGTGTTTCTTCCAGGGATACCTCTTGACAGAGTCCTCGAGAATACCATTGAGTTGAGGTTACACAGGATCAATGAGTGTATGGGTGAGCCTCAGGGAGTATCATATCCATCGATGATCAGTTTTCATCTGGGATATCATAAGATGAGGGCCAGGGAGAAGGATTCTCATAGGTCTTCTTCTCAAATTCATTACGAGCTCTTGGTCATTCCCTTAGGGTTAACCAATGAAATAGTCACTTTTCATTCTTGTAGGTAGTGGCAGAGGCATATATTGTTGTTATTTGATTCCCTCATGGTATACAATAGCATATGGAAGGATCAATGGAGCTAGTTGGATGAGATAGGGGGAATTGTGGCCATGACAAATGTATTTCATTTGGAACATGTGATCAATGCACAAAATGTAAAGGATGAGATAAAAACTCTATTGGATTGGTTCACAAATATTTCAACAATAGTCATCAGGAGTTCTGGACTTCCAATTTGACGGTGGGATCCTGGCATCCACTGGAGTGATAGATTGCTTTAGATGATGAGGATGATCAACAGGGTCACATCGATGATTGGTCTGCATCATTTCAAGGATGTTGTGAGAAGATCTGTTGAGATTTATCCTATATGTCGAGGTAGGTTTTTCCTCATGATACCTAGGATCAAGTCTATCCACAGGTGGACATACATTGACTTCATTGTGATAT
Source organism: Picea engelmannii (assembly GCA_009831015.1). Taxonomy (NCBI): domain Eukaryota; kingdom Viridiplantae; phylum Streptophyta; class Pinopsida; order Pinales; family Pinaceae; genus Picea; species Picea engelmannii. Next base: position 1,589,469 of record ML777216.1, on the reverse strand, counting down.
TTTGGTGAGACATGATCCATGATAGCGAGTTCAGTTCTTTCTGGGATTTTAGCTTGGGGGTTTAGGAGAGTAGATAGAAGTCTGGGCATAATGATCAGATGACCATGATCATAGGGATGTAGTGACAACATGATGGTTCCCCTCAGAGATTAGTTTTGGATTCGAGGATTGTAGTGTTTGACAACTTGGTATATGATGCAGATGAGATAACTAGTTTTCTCTTTTTGCAGTTTACTCTTGAGATTCTTAGGATTGGTTGCATGTGTTGGAACTTAGGTCTGCATCCCTGCTCCTCCCCTTCATTATCCTATACATCCCTTTAAGCCTAATTTTTTTTTCTTAGTCGCTTCTCCATGGTTTATGTGTCATCTTGAGTTGTTTTACCATTCTATTATTTTTTCACCATTTTATTGCTTTCTTGAAATATTGTTGCACATTCTGATTGTTGGTTGTGGAGCCTAATTATCTTCTTGATTCAGAGGTTTTTTATTTCAGCCATATTTATACCCCATGAAGACTTTACACCCCAAGAGTATGTACACTCTTCCACGTAGGGGAGTATAGAGGGGGGTTACCCCCTCTGCGGGGTTAGGGGGGGCTATCCCCCCGGTTGGGGGGTCCAGGGGCAAGCGGGCCCCCGGAGGAAAAATTGCCTTGTAAATGTATATTGTAATTTCATTGTAAATCTGGACCATTCATTATAAGGTCACAGATCTAACGGTAGAGATTATGTTATGGTTTTTTTCCCTAGAAGGAAACCCTCTTTTATGAGGGAAATGTATTGCGGCTATGATTGATGGCGAATATTGTATTCTAAGATAGGAGACTATGAGAGAAAGAAGAGGAGGTTACAACGGGTTTGTTGTAGGTTGTATCCCTTCATATGCTAGATAATAATAAAGGAAGGACCTGGCAATTTCTCTGGTGGACGTAGCCCACACTAGGTGAACCACATAAATCTGTGTCTCTATTGTATTGTGTATCTTCTGTGTTTTGTTTCCGCATTTGTTTTATTTTATTGCTCCATGGTCCTGTTTTTCTAACACTAATTTGGGGTAACAACATATTGTCATCTTGGAATACTTTATTGAGCTTATAGAGGTTTTGCAAGGCCTTTTTAGTTAAAAAAAGAACCGATTTCAAGAACATGTCTGTTCTTGCAAACAATGTGAAAGCAAATTTTTTTAATTGTTTTAATGTTTAGAAATATATTTAAATATTTAAAAAGTGTTGTGTTGGTGCCTACATGTGCATGCATGCTCATGAGTGCTCTGATACACAAAATTTATTTCTAAGTTCATCATCATGCAGTTCGTGTTAAGGTCATGTTAAAATCATGCGAGATTCACCTGCAATTTTCATCATCATAAAGGTTGCGGAGAATTATAGTTATAGGTGAAACTTAATCAAAATGAAGGTCATGCTCAACTCATTGTCTGCAGTCTTAGAAAATTAAGGTTTAGTATCATCTCGTCACTCAGGTGATCAACGCAACATCGTATCTCCCCGAGACTGATGGCAGCTGAACAAACTTGAGCCACATGGGATCGAGCTGTTTGAAGTTGTCCCAAAACTCAAGGACCTGTTTGTTAGGGCAGAGTGGTACGACTTCATTTGATCATTTGAGGGATACCATACAAGTGTGGCCATGAAATTTTCACAAACATTCGATGGGTTTCAAACCCAACTCGGTGACACTTGTATTTATGTTACAAAACATTTTATCGGGGAAACATGTGCTCTCCCAGTCTACGGGGAAAGGTGGTTTAAAAATGGAAATATAAACCCTGTAACAAATTTTTGGTGACAGAGAACCAAAACCTCGATTGGAGCTAAGGGATTCATGTTGCATGGATAAAAGAAGAATGGAAAGGTCCTCTCACAACAATTCAAAGATACATTAAAGGTGAGGGTCGATTCATGAGTATACATTGTTACTGTCGACATGATCACAAGAACAATGTGCTTGTCATTGATGGTAAGAATAAACAGGAAGGAGAAGCTCAGGAGGAGAAGAGACAATTATTGTTGGATCCCATTCATAATTCTCGATGACCATCAAATCTGAATTAAGACAGGAGGAGTGCGCATATGGAGGACAGATCTCAGGTGTTAGATCCGAGCGCGAGGTTCGACCATTGTTGGATCGAGGAGAACCTGCACATTCTTTAAAGTGAAAGGAGAAGTGGGTTTACAAAATCCCGAAAGTAGGATTACCAAAATCACGATTAGATCCAAACCATTGGATCGAGGAAAGTTGATGACCATTGATCTGCTTCGAGAACCTCAGCGACCGTCGAGCGGGAGATGTGACAAGGCGTGGAGAGAGGCTGGGTGGAAGACACATGTTAGAAGGAGGAAAAGGCAGTAAATGGAGGAGGAAGTGGTAAGAGGTTTAGGAGGGGCCCATACAAAACTGCCGCATTCCGGACAACCCCCCTCCCATTAAAGGTAGAAAGGTGGAGGGGGTTCAGAATCAAACCTCAACCGTAGATCTAAGCACTTTGATCTCAGCTGTTCAAACTTGTGAGCTCCATTCTGGACCCCCCCATTAAAAGCAGAACGACAAGGGGGGGTCCGAAATTGAATCCCGATTGCTGATCTAGACATGTGAATCTTGTCTACCTGAATCAGCCTGCTACTTAACTATTGGATCACGGATGAATCTGGGCCATCATATCTAGGAGGTAGATCATGACAGGCCATGTTAGAAATGACACATGGCACAATATTGCAAGGACAAGTGTCAAGTTGATTCGACATCTCTGACAACTGGAAACCTAAAATCTAAGTGACACATGGTATCCATTCGGCTCATGACATGTCCTTGAGTGACACAAGAATGATGTCACTCAGAGAGTTTGACTTTGGGAGTTTTAGCTTCATCACTCCCCCAAAATCTCGAAGGATGAATTCTCGGGGAGGACGATAGCTGTTGGATCAACAAGAAATCTTGATCATTGATCTGGAAAGTGAAGAGCTCATTTGATTGGTGAGTGGTCATAACTCATGGTCACATCGTCGAGAGTTGGAGGGAGGAGCTAGAGCATCCAAGCTCCATTTTGGGGTTCGCAATATGAGGAGTCAAGGAAACTCATGGGAGAAACCCTGAAAGGAGAAATCATGAAGTGCCCTATAATGTAGGGTGTGGTCACCATCGGTGGTCACATCATCGAGAGCTGGAGAGTAGAGCTCAAGAAGCCAAGCTCCATTTTAGAGTTTGCGACATGGAGAGTCTAGATGACTCATCACAGTAATGCCAAAACGAGAAACCACGATTCAATCTGAGTCATTGATAAAGGAAGAGCGTGGACCATTGATCTAGCTCTGTTTTCAGAGTTTCGGTGATCATGACTTGGAGTGTCGAGACCCCTCATCACAGGAATGTCTAAATGCGAAATCACGAAAGAAATTTATGGAAAAGTGCTAGGTCACAGTTGTGGGAATGTGAAGGAAGGAGCTTGCAAGTTGCAAGGCTCCATTTCGTGATCGAGAGTTGGAAGAGTCAGTGTGACTCACAACAAAATCCCCAAAACACGAATTCTGAAATGCGTTTTCGAACTTGGACCCTGGTCATAAATTATGGTCACATCGACGAAGGCATGGAGGAGCTAGCATGAATCTAAGCCCCATTTCAGAGATTGTGACTTGTAGAGTCGAGATGCCTCACAACAAGAATTCACGATACGTGAAATTGTGAAATACATTTTGAACAAGCCCTTGGTCACCTGATGAGGTCACATGTGAAAGGAAAGGTGAAAGGTGCCAAAGGCATAAGACTGCAGAGGTTTGCAGTGTAACTTCTAGAAACCAATGATGGTTTCTGCCAGAGGACTCAAAGAGACTTCAGGGTGATCTCCAGATAAAGCGAAGGGACTCGAGGCAACTTCCGATGGAGTGTAGACGCATCATAGAGTCGACTGACAGATGGAAATGGGTCAAAGACTGTTAAAGTCAGTAAAGACAAAGAATATTAGTAGAAGGGCCAGTGATGATGAACGCAATGAAGAGGATGCAACGACATAGTGCATGCGGCATGCACAAGGTGCAGAGAGACTATAAAAAGGGAGAACAGAGAAGAGATGAGTGCTTCAATTTTTGAGAGCGGGTTATGCAGGTAGAAGCATTGAGTCTAGAGGAGAAACAACACAGTGGAAGAAAAGAACAAAGATGCATAATTGACAGAGAAAAAGAAGGCTGAGGTGCAGATGCAGACAGAAAGCAGAAGATCAGAAAGACAAAGGAGATGCAAGAAGAGAGACAATGATATAGGAGAGCAGAGCAGCATAGAAGAACAATGATAATCTTGGTAAGCCAATGACAACTATTGAATCACTATAATTAATTCACAGAAGGAAAATTTTTATATTTGAGGGTGGTTGGGAGGTGCTAGGGAGGATTATTTCCCTCTGAGTGTCAAGTGGGTGCTTGAACATAGGGAGTTGTAGCTTCCATCTGGTAGCAGCCAGAGAAATCAGGGTGGCACGGTGGTGCTAGGGAGAACATTGGTTCTCTGTTATACAGGTTGGTGCCTTTGTGTGACTAGAAGTTGGTGCTTCCATCCAGTTGGTCCTAGAGCAGTGAGGGAGTTGGTACTTCCTTCTAGTGGGTGCTAGAGAAACTAGAGATTTTGTGCTCTCAACAAGTAGCATCTTGCAAAACAGAGGTGGTAGCCTCATTATGAGTTGGTGCTCATAAGAATGATAATGTACAGAAAATAATTATCATATAAAGAAGAAGAGATTTTCACCCTTTATGGGTTTCCTCAGGAATATCTGTCTCTGTATTATACATGTGTGTGATTGATGTTGAATAATCTACTGCTTTTTTATTGTGATCATCATTGAGAGTTCTGTAATGAATTTAAAAATGGATATAATTGTTTAAGCATAGTAACAACTGATTCAACCCCCCCTCTTAGTTGTCCAACAGTTACCACCTTTGTTTTCTCATGCACATGAGTGGGGATAAAGAGTTAAATTTTCCCTTTTATTTGCTCAAAAGCCTCACTAAAATGGAAATACAGGTTTAGGGCCATCCCAAATCTTCACACAAAAGCTTGTATCATCAGGGTTTGATCAAAATCCTGGTTCTCTTCGCACTGGATGAAATTGAAATGTCTTGGGATTATTTTTTGCAATCTGGGGGTTTACAAGAGTAAGAAAAATAGCCTGATACAAAGATTGAGGATGAAAGAGATGAAGATGATACAAAATATAAGGTTTCCACTGAATCTGGTAGCTCGTTGAAGGAATCAAAACAACCAACAAACAAGAAAAATTCCCCCAAAACCAAAGGTACCCCATCAAGTGTAAACAAATCAACAACCCCAATGAAAGAGGAAACCCCTAGAATGCAGTTGAGGTCCTCCACTGCAAAACGAATGAAAAATGGTGGTAATAAGTGTTCTAGTATGAAACAACAAGCAAAGGATATTTCAAAGAGTCTATTATCACCTATAAATGTTGAAGATACACAGATAAATCCCAACAAAAAGCAGGGTAAATTTCCAAAAATGAGAGGGCAAATGAAAGAAGAGAAACACAATCTTGAAATATTTAAGGAATAATTTATCCATATGGAAACCTTACTTAAGGAATCCCATGAGGCTAAGAAAATCAGGAAAAGGAAAGGGAATCAAAGCCCTATAATTCCCAATAAGCCCAATAAGAAAACCAAAATTACAAATCAATTAAGAGTGAATTCCAAGGCTCTTTTTAAACTGTCATTGAAAGACCCTCAACCAATTGTGATTGAAGATGAGGACATCTCTAAATTCGCTAACATGGAAGAAATGGTTGTCCATACAATGAAGAAAATGATAGGGGATAGAGGAAAAATGCAGTGATACAAGGGTGAAGCTTCAGAAGTGAAATTTGCAGTTGTCAAAACAATGTACCCTACATATTCAAGATTACAACAAGATGTAGGGGACTTTGGCCCAGATCTTGAGAAGGATTCTGATGGCATCACGCCAAATGCAAGGGTTACCTCCAAGAAATATTCAGTGGATATTAAACCATAAATTAAGGACAACGTATCAAAAACGTAGGAGCATATGAAGGAAGCACATAGAAAATGACATGAAATAATACATAGGTATGAAATGAGGACTAGGAAAAGAAAAATGTTGGATGATCACAACAAAGATATCATGGATGCAGAGAAGAGGTTGAAGGAGAAAGGAAAGAAACATGTCTTGGTCAAACCAAAAGAAGAGGCTGATGAAGCTGCAAAGGACAACCACCAGGTGCAAACATTAAAGCTACAAATTTAAACTCTTCAATAGCAGAATCAAGAAGTGGAAAAGCAACATTCTAAGATGCATAAAAAGTATCATAAATTGCAAAGAAAACATCAGAAGACCTTCTTCTTCTTGAAGGAAATCATCTGAAGTAGATTGCTTCTCTTAAGAAGGAGGAATCCGAGGATGTTTCCAGCTAAGCAAGCTATCTCCCAGTTTGTCTCCAGCTGGAATGCACATGGGTACCAATGCATGCTTCTAGTCATTCTCATCTGTCATAGTCATTTTTTTAAGGGTTGTTTCACTCTAGTTTAGACAATAGAATTAGTTTTCACTTGTATATGTCTAGTTATTCTAAGTTCGAGAGATTAGTTTCAAAGAAAAATAAGTGGTCATTTTTGTGTGATATGAGCCACATTTTTGTTAAGATTAAGTTAAAGTGTGTCATGACTGATATTTCCATTAAATGCACTCAAGTTAAAAAGGTGTATCTATGTTGTAGTGAAGGAATGTTAGTCCAGTCATTTAGTTGTTATGCATAGTTAAGCTTCAATTTTGGGAATGGTCAAAATCCTCTGCAACAATGATAAATAAACAATTTTTGTATTGTTTGAGGGTTCAATTTTTAGTGAAAAAGATTCAAGTATAAGAATTGGCTGGATTTGCTCATATGATTAAAAATCTCTCTACCTGATGAATATATATTGATGTAGTTGTATTTTCTTACTCAAGTCTTTATGTGAGTTAATCTTATTTTGGATGCAAATTGTGATGTGTGCAATGTACATTTCCTTCTTCTTTTAACTATTGTTGTAATTCATCTTTTTGTTGCTCTCCAACATGTTAACTAGTTATTGTTATAGTAAAAGGATCAATTATTTGGCAACTTGTTGGATGATTTGTATCTAGATATTTGTCTAGGTCTTAAAATATCATTTTAAGTCCTAATTCTCTCACAACAGGTAATTCATTGCATTGCTTCTTGTTGTTTCCTTTATTTATCTTTCCATGTCCCCAATTGTTCATCAAAGTTCATAACATTAGCCAAGGAGAACCTACATTTGTATTGTGTGGCCTATCCAACTAGATTATCATCTTTGAAAACCTATCCTTTAGCTGACCAAAAAAAACAACTTATTAAAAAACCAACCATTCCAAATTTGAGGTGGTCTATCTCTTCCCTTTAGAAGTCAGGTGTAGACTCTAGGACCAACATATTCTGGAACCATTGTTGAAGATCAGAGTAATGAAATATATTTCTCTTGGAGGACTACAAAAATCATATCTGATCTTTGATTGTGAACAAAGATCAGGAACAAAGGTGACTGCCATTTTTCACCTAGCAATTCCACTGAATGCAAACCTATTATGAAAGTATGGCTCATAGGAAAGGAGCCATGAAATCAAATACCGAGCCTACTAAAACTCCAAAAGTCAACCTTGATTGTAATTTTAACACAACCAAACCTAATTCAGAGAGACAATTAAGGAAGAATACCATTTCTTAGAGATACCCCTTGTCATCCAAAGGCAATGCCACTACTGGAAAATTTACCTTTTTCTACAACCATAAGCATATTGAGGTTATCATTTTTCAAAATCCCCTTGTCATCAATCCTCAGACACCCCTTGCCTCAAATTATGCTTCATTATATCCTCCATCAAACACACCCACAACTCCTCCTTGGCCTCAAAATCCAATTCCCAAACATGGCTATCAATAGGATGGAGGCCATCATTACAACAAGGTATGCACCTTTGGTGCTACCCCCAAAATTGAATCCCTTCCCCACGTGTGACTACATGAAGTATCTGCCAAGGTATAATAGTGAGGGGGAAGTAACTATTGAGGAACATTCTTAGCATTTTATAGTTTTCCAGACAACTTCAACATTGAAAATGCAAATGTATGGATGAGGTTGTTTTTGTAGATTCTAGATGGGAGGTAAGGAAGTGGTTATGTGGCTTGACCCTTGCTTCTATTACAAGAATTGAGGCATTGAATGAGGCTTTTCTAAAACAATGGGGGGATAGGAGAGATTATTTGTATTACATAACTAAGTTTGCATATTTAAGAAGGAAGAGTGGGGACTTTGTATCAGATTTCACCAAGAGGTTCAATGAAAATGTATAACAAGATTCCTGATGAGATCAAGCCAACTAAAGTCTCAGCCAAAATCAAATTTACAAATTCCTTTGATGCAAAATTCTCTCTTCTGTTGAGGGAGATAAGGTCCACCACTTTGTTGTCTATGCAAGAGGAAACTATTGAAGTTGAATCCAATATCCTAGCATCAGAGAAACTAAAGAAAAAATCAGATAGGGATAAAAAGAAATAGAGGGAAGAGTTTTGTTCCTCTTCCAACCCAGTAGAATAGGATCCAAATTGGGAAGAGATGACTAGAACCTTGAAAGATTTAACATCATATATAACCAAGCTAAAATAGGAAACCAAACAACCAAATAGGTCATATTAGGATGTTGGAAACAAAAAACACAAATCAATTTAAAAGGCCAAATAATGTTCCCCAAGTCATGTAGAGAGAGAGAGGAGAAATGTTGAGGATCAAAGGGTTGTAATTCCTTTCCAAAACATTGAAATTGAAGAAATATATGTGGAGAGTGATGCTATAGACAATGTTGTTGTACTATTAAATGAGACTAATCTTTATCCTAGTCACCTAACACAATAGGATTATGAAATATCACAGTTGTCAATCCAGTTCAAGCATGAGGTCAAGGAGGAGGAAATATTTCAAAGTCAACCCCAAAAGAAGTATGATTTGAGGCCTAGACCAGGGGATTCCAAATCAACTGCCCCTTCTTAGAACAAAAAATCTTATCTTCCTCCCAAACAAGGCCCAAGCAAAGGCATGACAAACAAAGATGATCAACCCCTCCCATCTAAGCATGTTTCCCCTGAAGTAAAAGAAGATGATAGACAACCAATCCCTTTCAACATAGAGCATGAGTTGAGAAAAATAAATATCCATGTACCTTTAACATAATTGCTAAAAAATGAGCCATTCAAGAACTACATTATGAAGGTCATGAAGCTACTTGCTTCTGCTATGACATCTGATGTAATCAACTTACATGATGAAAACCCTGCCTTTACTGTGGGCCCACACATTGAATATGGGTCTGATGTTTTCCCACCCTTTTATATATCCTTGAATGTCCGTGACAAAATATTGCACAATTTTCTGATGGATTCATGGGCCTCCCATAATGTCATGCCTAAATTTGTAATGGAAAAACTAGGGTTGGAGATCACCAAGCCCTACCAAGATCTTTACTCTAATTCTAAAACCATACCAGATGTCAAGTATGAAGTATGAAGTATGAATTGGAGGTTAGAAATCGGAAAACCATACCAGACAATGTCAAGCATTAAAAAGTCTTTAGCGATGACTTGGATCTCAAAAGATTCCTCCAGACCATTGAAGAGTTCTCAAATATCTCCATTGATCAAGAGAATGAGGGAGATGAAACATAAAATCAGCAAACATCTCATTTTCAGAGCAAGGTGGATGGCCACAACATTGTGTAACTCAATAAAAACCATATCCCAAGAGGTTTAGTGCCACTGGAGAGGTTGTTTGACAACAATGATGTCTCTAGGAAAGATGCCATGAAAAATAAAGAACAAGAAGAAGTGGAGTGATACATTGGGACAACTGCAAATCCCAAAGTAGTCAAAATATCCAAGGCACTGCCAGAGGAACAAAGAAGCAGGTATGCTAGCCTCATGAAACAATTTTATGATATTTTTGCATGGTCTTATGAGGACTTGAAGACCTGTGATACTGACATTATTCAACACAATATCCCTCTGAAGGCAAGATCAAATCCATTCAAACATGAAATTAGGAAATTGAATCCCCTGATAATGTCTATTATTGAGAAAGAATTGAAACAAATGCTTGATTCCAAAATCATTTCACCCTTGAGGTATTCGGATTGGGTGGCCAACCTAGTTCCTGTTAGAAAGAAAAGTGGAGAGATACACTTGTGTGTTGACTTCAGAAACCTGAACAGATGTTCTCTAAAAGAAAAGTTTCCTTTTCCCAAGATGGACCATATTTTTCAAAGAGTAGTAGGTTCCCACATAATATCCATGTTGGATGGATATTCAGGTTATAACCAGATAGCAATGATTGAAGAAGACAAAGAGAAAACAACCTTCACCACCCCATTGGGGCACATTCATGTATGAAAAAATTCCCTTCGGTCTAATGAATGCAGGGGCCACATTCTAGAGGGCCATGGACATTGCATTTGTGGGTAGAAAGGACAAGTTCATGGTAATATACATGGATGAAATCACCATCTTCTCTAAATCTGATGATGGGCATCTACAACACCTGGAGCATATTTTTAAAAAATGAATAAGGTATGGAAACTCTTTTAATCCCCAAAGTCCCATTTTTCTATGTTAGAAGGAAAAATCCTATGCCACATTATATCAACAGGGGGAATAAAAATAGACCCAGAGAGAGTTAATGCTATCCAAAAAATTAACATACCTAGGAATAATAAGGCTATTCAATCTTTCATAGGCAGGATAAAAATTTTAAGGCACTTTGTGCTAAATTTTGCTGAAATCATAAAATCTATTACTAATATGATGAAGAAATATGTTGACATGAAATGGTCACAATAGGATAAATCATCCTTTCATAGGATTAAGAAGGCTTTGGTTGAAGCCCCTATGCTAGTTAGCCCAAACTATTCCAAGGAATTCCTCATTTTCTCCTTTGCCTCCGAGGAAACCATTGTTGCAGTATTGCTACAAAAAAATGAAGAATTGCATGAACAACCCATCGAATTCTTCAGTAAAGCACTCTGGGATGATGAAGTGAAATATGATATATTAGAGAAGAAGGCCTATGCATTAGTCAAAGTTTTGAAATCCTTCAGGGTGTATGTTCTGTAGTCCATCATAATAGCATATGTTCCTAGCAGCAGTGTGAAGGAAATTATGGTGAAGCCAGAAAGTGTAGGGAAGAGGGGCAAGTGGATTTTCAAATTTTTAGAGTATGACCTGCACATAAAGCCCACCAAGTTGATTAAGGGGAAAGGCCTTGCACAATTATTATTAGATTCAAACTGTAAAGCACTAGAATTACACCATACATTCACCCAATCGAATGCCTCCATGATGTATGATGCAAAGGAAAACATGCAGGTATTTGAGCATTACTCTCGTTCACCCTAGTATAAATATGTTGTGCACTTTTTTCAGCACCTATAATCTCCACCTGAAATGGAAAAATCAAAGGTTAGGTCTCTTAAATTGAAAGTTGTAAAATTCTGCATCATAAACCATAATTTGTATTGGAGAGATCCTGTTGGAATTCTATTGAAATGTTTGGATGAGGATGAGTCTAAACATGTCATAACAGATATGCACATAGGGGTGTGTGGAGGACACCAACATTGGAAGGATACAACCATTAATATCCTAAGGGAAAGATACTGCTGGCCCACCATATTCTGTGATGTGTTTTCCATAGTCAGAGCTTATGAAGAATGTCAGAAGTTTGCTGGAAAACATAAAATGCTTTCACTACCCATAAAGTCCATTACTTCCATTGGTCCCTTTCAACAATGGGGACCAAAATTTATAGGCAAGATAAACCCATCCTTCAGTGGACAACATAAGTGGATTCTCACTACCACTAATTACTTCACTAAGTGGATTGAAGCAATACCCACAAGAAATGCTACTGACAAGGTGATCATTAATATCTTGGAAAAAACTATCTTTTCCAGGTTTGGTTTCCCTAGGAAGTTAGTAACAGACAATGCCCAAGCATTCAAGTCTAGGGCCATGATTGACTTTTGTGGGAGTTACAACATTGTTCTAACACATTCTACACCCTATTACCCACAGGGAAATAGGCTGGTTGAATCATCGAACAAGACTCTCATCAGGATCATCAAGAAGTTGCTAGATGAAAACAAAAAGTCTGGAGACTCTAAGCTTAAATATGCCTTGTGGGATGACATAATCAACACCAAGAAATCATTGGGAACCTCACCTTTCCAGCTACTGTATAGGGTAGATGTTGTTTTTCCTAATAATCTTGGACTACTAGTTTTAAAGTTTTTACAAGAAGAAATTGAGGAACCTAATGACATCCAAAGAAGATTTTTTCATATTATTGAAGTATCGCAAAAGAGGGAAGCATTAAATCAGAGAAATGAGGCATACGAGAGTAAGGTGAAGGCAACCTTTGACAGAAAAAGAAAAAAAGGAAATATTTCAAGAAGGAGACTTGGTCTTGAGGTGGGATGCCAGGAGGGAGGACAAGCCTAAGCATGGTAAGTTCGATAATATATGGTTTGGTCCATTCAAAGTGGTCAAGGTTATGGATAATCATGCATTCATATTACAAAACATAGATTATACCAAGATATTTGGAGGCCCATTTAATGGGCGCTTCATAAAACATTATTTCATTTAAAGGAACAGGGGTAGCCCATCTTGTACCATAGTTGTTTTTCATCTGCATTTTGATTTGATAGTTTGTTTGAATAAATACTCCATATCCCAAAAAATGCACTAGGGTGTAGCTACAGTTGTAATTTTTGGATTGAGTAAATATAGAGAGCATGGCTAGCATACAAAAGTTGAGGTAAGTTACAACAAGTGGGAGAAGGAGTTTGGAGAAGTAAGGAACTTGATATACTCTTCTTAGCACCTCACATGGAAGTATTATCCCTAGTTGGAGCCAATGTTGGAACATAGGTTTGCATCCCTGCTCTTCCCCTTCATTAGCCTATACATCCTCTTAAGCTTGATTTTTTTTCTCAGTCCCTTCTCCATGGTTTATGAGTCAACTTGAGTTGTTTTACCATTCTATTATTTCTGCACCATTTTATTGCTTTCTTGAAATATTGTTGCACATTCTGATTTGGTGTAACAACATATTGTCATATTGGAATACTTTATTGAGGTTATAGTAGGTTTGCAGGTCCTTTTTAGTTGAAAAAAAAAATGATTGCAAGAACATGCATGTTCTCGCAAACAGTTAAAAGCACGTTGTTTTAATTGTTTTAACATTCATAAATAAATTTAAATATTTAAAAAGTATTGTGTTGGCGCATGCATGCTCATGAGCACTCTGGTATACAAAATTTATTTCTGAGTTCATCATCATGCATTTTGTGTTAAGGTCATGTTAAAATCGAGCAATCTTCACCTGCAGTTTTTATCGTCACATAGGTTGTGGGGAATTATAGTTACAGGTGCAACTTCATCAAAATTAATGTCACGATCAACTCGTTGTCTATAGTCTTAGTGAATTAAGGTTCAATATCCACTTGTCGCTTAGGTGATCAGTACAACATGGTATCTCTCTGAGACCGATGGCAGTTGAATAGACTAGAGCCACAGGGGCTCGAGTTGTTTGAATTTTTCCTAGAACTTAGAGACCTATTTGTCAAGGTCAAGTGGTATGACCTCATTTTCTAATTCGAGGGATACCACACAGGTGTGGCCATGAAATTTTCATAGAAATTCGATGGGTTTAAACCCATATTGGGGACACTTGTATTCATGTTAAAGAACATTTTATCGGGGTAGCATGTGATCTCCAGATCTACGGGGAAAGGGGGTTTAAAAATGAAAAGATAAACCCTGAACTCTGTAACAAATTTGTGGTGATAGAGAACCAAAATCCCCATTGGAGCCAAGGGATTCCTGTCACATGGATAAAAGAATAATGGAAAGGTCCTCTCACAAAAATTCAGAGATACATCATAGGTGAGGGCCAATTCACGAGTATACATTGTTACCACCATTTTCTCATGCACCTGAGCGAGGATAAAGAGTTAAATTTTCCCTTTTGTTTTCTCAAAAGCCTCACTAAAATGGCCATAAGGGTTTAGATCCATCCCGAATTTTCCCACAGAAGCTTGTATCATCAAGGGTTGATCAAAATCCTCTTGCTCTTCACACTAGATGAAATTGCAATCTGTGGGTTTACAAGAGCAAGAAAAAAATCTTGATACATAGATTGAGGATGAAAGAGATGAATATGATATAGAATATAAGGTTTCCCCTAAAGCTGGTATCTCATTGAAGGCATCACAACAAACAACAAACAAGAAAAAGGCCCCCAAAACCAAAGGTACCCCATCAAGTGCAAACAAATCAACAACCCCAATGAAAGAGGAAATGCCTCGAATGCAACTAAGGTCCACCACTAAAAAACAAAGGGAAAATGAAGGTAAAATGTGTTCTGGTATGCACAAGAAAGAAAAATATATTTTAGAGAGTCCATTATCACCCAAAAATGCTGAAGATACACAAGTAACTCCCACCAAAAAGTAGGGTAAATTGCCCAAAATGAGAGGGAAAATGAAAGAAGAGTAGCACAATCCTGAAATATTTAAGGAATAATTTATCCCTGTGGAAACCTTACTTAAGGAATCCCTTGAGGCTAACAAAAGTAGGAAAAGGAAAGGAATTCAAAGCCCTGGAACTTCTAGTAATCCCAACAAGAAAACTAGAAATACAAATCAATTAAGACTAAATTCCAAGGCTCTTTTTAAACCATCATTGAAAAAACTTCAACCAATTGTGATTGAATATAATGACATCTCTGAATTCACTAACATGGAAGAGATGGTTGTCCATACACTAAAGAAAATGACAGGGGATGGAGGAAAACAAAAGTGCTATAAGGGTGAAGCTTCAGGAGTGCAATTTGCAGCTGTCAAAATGAAGTACCCTGTAGACTCAAGCTTACAACAAGATGTAGGGGAATTTAGCCCAGATCCTGAGCAAGATTCTGATGGCATCCCCCAAAATGCAGGGGTTCCCTCTAAGCAATATTAAAAGGAAATTAAACCATAAATTAAGTCCAGTGTATCAGAAGAACAAGAGCATATGAAGGAAGCACATAGAAAAAGACCTGAAATAATACATAGGTATGAAATGAGGTCCAAGAAAAGAGCAATGTTGGCTGATCACAAAAAAACTATCATGGATGAAGAGCAAAGGTTGAATAAAAAAGGAAAGAAAGAGGTCCTAGTCAAACCAAAATAAGAGGCTAATGAAGCTACAAAGGACAACCACCAGGTGCAAACATTAAAGATACAAATTCAAACTTTGCAATAACAGAATCAAGAATTGGAAAAACAACATTCTAAGATGCAGAAAAAGTATCAGAAATTGCAAAGAAAACATCAAAAGGTTTTCTTCTTCTTGAAGGAGATCATTTGAAGTAGATTGTTGCTGTTAAGAAGGAGGAATCTGAGGATGTTTCCAGCTAAGCAAGCTATCTGCCAGTTAGTCTCCATTTGGAATGCACATGGGTACCATTGCACACTTCTAGTCATTCTCATATGTCATAGTCATTTTGTTAAGGGTTGTTTCACTCCAGTTTAGATAGTAGAAGTATTTTTCACTTGTAGATGTCTAGTTATTCTAAGTTCGAGAAATTAGTGTCAAATCAGAATAAGTGGTCATTTTTGTGTGATATGAGCCACATTTTTGTTAATATTAAGTTAACGTGTGTCATGACTGATATTTCCATTAAATGCACTCAAGTTAAAGAGGTGTATCTATGTTGTAGTGAAGGAATGTTAGTTCAGTCATTTAATTGTTATGTAGAGTTAAGCTTCAGTTTTGAGAATGGTCGAAATCCTCTGCAACAATGATAAATAAGCGGTTTTCATATTGTTGGAGGGTTCAATTTTTAGTGAAAATATTCAAGTATCAGAGTTGGTTGGACCTGCTCATATGATTTTAAAGCTCTCTACCTGATGAATATATATCGATGACAATTGAGTTTTCTTACTGAAGTCTTTATGTGTGTTATTATTATTTTGGATGAAAATTGTGATGTGTGCAATGTACAATTCCTTCTTCTTTCGGATATTGTTCTAATTCATCTTATTGTTTCTATGCAACATGTTAACCAGTTATTGTTGTAGTAAAAGGATCAATTATTTGGCAACTTGTTGGATGATTTGTATCTAGATATTTGTCTAGGTCTTAGAATATCATTTTAAGTTTTAATTCTCTCACAATAGGTAATTCATTGCATTGCTTGTTGTTGTTTCCTTTCTTTATCTTTCCATGTCCCCACCTATTCATTAAATTTCATACCGTTATCCAAGGAGAACCTACAATTGTATTGTGTGGCCTGCCCAACCAGATTATCATCTTTGAAAACCTATCCTTTAGCTGACCAACAAAACCAACTTATTAAAAAACCAACCATTCCAAATTTGAGGTGGCATGTCTCTTCCCTTTAGCAGTCAGGTGTAGACTTTAGGAGCAACAACATGGAGGAGTGGTGTTCTAAGGAGTTGACCAATTTTGTGCAACTTATGATTTCCTCGATTATCAAAGGCAGTCATGGGAATTCTTGCGTTAGCACCTTGTAGACAAATGCTATGAGTAGAGAGATTCACATAATCCAAGAAGGCCCTAGAGAGGAGGGGATTTTTGAATGATGTACGGGGAGAGTGTACGATTTGTCAGAAGATCAGGTCGACACACACTCATCACATAGGATTGATGCAGTCTTTGGCCATTTCAGGGTGAGAGTGGGAGAGCATATTGACAGATTGCATCATAGGTTTTCCAAGGATACAATGGGTAGGTAGTATGTGTACGACGATTGAGTAGTCATTAGAGATTAGACACTTCCCAGTGATTTCTTCAGAGTATTGGGTAGCACATGTAATAAATCTATCTAGTAGAGGGATGTTTAGATTTCATGAGTAGCTCAAAGTCAGCCAATGATCGGGAGACAATTCTTTCTTCTGAAATTTGAGATCGAGTATGGAAGTGGATTTACAGGCCATGACTTCACCTGGGTGCCTATGTAGGATATGATTCATGGTAGCAGGATGAGCCTTTACAGGTATTTCAGCTTGGAGTACCGGGAGAGTATAATCCATACTAGTACGGTGGTCAGATGGTTCTAATCAAAGTGGTGCAATGTCAACATGATGGTCCCTTTCTCAGATTAGCGTGGGACCCTGGGATTTTTGTATTAAACAGTTCAACAATTGACACAGAGGCAAGAGCCAGTCTTTGCTTTCATGAGATTGGTTCCCTAGTAGAGAATTCCACCTTGGGTTATATTTCTTGAGTCGTGGGGGTGATTGTTTACTGTTGGGTGAATTTCTTAAACTAAAGAGACTGAGATTCAATCCTTATCTTTCCTGTGGGTCGAATCTCACTCCACTAGGAAAATATCACCTTGTTGGGGCTTAGTTCTGGAAGCTGGGTGAGTTTCCTTCATCCTGGGTGCATTATCTTACAGTTGGCACATATCTTGTGGGAGGAAACACTCTTTTTTCTTTGTGGGATGATTTCTTGCACTAGAGAGGTCGTGTGTTATTTTTTGGGAGAGTTTTTGAAGCAGGGGGGATGATTTCCTTCATTTTTGTGACTGTATTTATTACTAGGAGGTTGTACCATCATTGTGGGTTGAGTTACCTTCAACCTGGGCTAAGTTACTCACTTCATAGGGTCAATGTTGTGTTGGGGAGCACTTCTGTTCCAACAACTATCAACTAGCAACATACAAATAAATTTTACAGGCCTATATCTATCTTTTAAGTCTGTTGTATATTTTATGTACTTACAAGAAGACATTTTTTTAATGAACATGCCATAAATTGTCATATTTGCTTGCTTTAATATTTTTTCTATTTGTGACAAATTGTATGTCT
Source organism: Picea engelmannii (assembly GCA_009831015.1). Classification (NCBI taxonomy): domain Eukaryota; kingdom Viridiplantae; phylum Streptophyta; class Pinopsida; order Pinales; family Pinaceae; genus Picea; species Picea engelmannii. The sequence goes on along the minus strand of ML777216.1, from coordinate 1,571,519 downwards.
GTTATAATAAAACTTCAATGCAATAAGTTTTTGGGTGCATATGTTGTGTGATTTCAATATATCATTAACAAGAAAACTAGAATTGACAAACTATTAGTAAAAGTTGCTTGCATGCAAATTCTTTGACAGATTGTCTATATTAGAAAATGAAAAAAAAGATTCAAAAAAATTTAGTGGGGATATTACAAACTATTAAGGCTGTATTAGAAAATATGGAAGTAGTATGGGTCATATACTTTGTTCACTACTCACTGTGGGTATCCAATTTGGTTCCTGTTAGGAAGAAAAATGGGGATATTCGATTGTGTGTTGATTTTCAATATTTGAATAAAGTGTCCTTAAAAGAAAACTGCCCTATTCCACTTATGGAGGAGATCCTCCAACAAGTCTTTGGGGCTCAATTGATGTCTCTTTTATATGGTTTCTCAAGTTACAATACGATAGCCCTCAAATATTTCGATAGTCACAAAACCATGTTCATTACCCATTGGGGAACATATGCATATCCTTAAATCCTAAGAAGACCATTTTTGGTTTCATGGAGGGAAATCTCTTGGGTCACATTGCGTCTCAAGAAGGTATCAAATTTGATCTTGATAGAGTGGTAGAAATCAAAAGGATTCCCTTACCTACCAATTAAAAATAGATACAATATTTCTTTGGAAAGATAAACTTCCTGAGACACTTCATCCTTGATTTTTCTCATGTTGTCAAACCTCTAAATCAACTTGTGAAGAAGGACATTTGGTTCAAATGGGACCCCCCTACTCATCATGATTTTGATTCCATTAAGAAATCCATGACTACTGCACCTCTGTTGATTAGTCCTAACCACTCTAAGGATTTTTTCATGTAAACTAACTCATTAGAGGAGACTATTTCTACAATTTTATTGCAAAAATACCATGAGGAGAACCTTAGAATAATTTCCTTTGTAAGATGGAATTTCAAGACATGTCAACTAAACTATTCCCAACTTGAGAAACATGGTTATTATTCATATAAATCCTTGGAGTTGTTTCGACATTACATACAATGCCACAAAGTTGAGGTCTTTGCGCCTATGTCTCTCTTAGTCACTTCTTTTAACCAAACTGAACTACATAATAATTGGTCCAAATGGATCATGCACATCTAAGAATATGACTTGGATATTAAACTGACAAAGACCATAAGGGGAATAGGGTTGGATGAATTACTAACTCAGTCCTAGACCTTAGTCATAGTTGAATCACCTCAAGTAGAAGACTTGATTTCTTACGAAGAGATAGTTAATGAAACTAAGTTAGCCTCGTAACTATTGTCACCATAAAATTTGACATAGACTGTAAAATTAAGAGTTAACAAAGGGATAAAGTAGCGAAGATGTGCTACGCAATTTAGAAGAGTGGGCTATGTCTGGCGGGTATGGACTAAAATAGCGGGAGCGTGAAGGAGAGAATCCTACAGACCGTTGATCTCATGACAGCTTGGATCAACGACTGAAATCCATATTAGGCAATGAAGTAGCACGAAACTTAACCGATCGAGGGCAGGTTGGGGAAAACCACTGTGGTGTTGGGCATGGATGCGTGGCACCCTCATAGGTGCATCGTGGCGAAAGGCGGTTTTCCCGTGACCACTTTCACAAAAGCCCTGATGTCACGTGTTTTAAAATGTCAAATCAACGACCCGTGGGAGGAAGTGGCGGATGGTCAAATCATCTCACGTCATCAGTACTTCTCATCCAATATGTTAAACGAACGCCATCGCATAATGAACTCAAAATCTCATCATTCAAAATAGATTGATTAAGCATGTCAAACTAACATATCCTGTCAATGATTAATGATTGGAACCTGATAACGAATAATATGCGACTATGAAAGGTATTACTCTTCTCTTGTCGATCATCTTCTCATTCGTGAATGGGGAAATATCGAGCTAGCTCAACTCCCTACGTGTTGTAGAATTAAGAAGGGTAAAATCATGGCCTCCGAGGATATAGACAACATAAATAGAACTATGTCCAACACAACTAGCTTCTCAACTAATGTCTCAAACTTATCCATGAGCAAGAAAGGGAGGTGGGTTGCATAGATATTGGCAACGAGGTTCCATACAGAACCCATGACTGAACTGATAGCAGGGATCGGGTTAATCCCTATTATGAGAGACTTGATCATAAATGACCAAGTGGAAGAACCATATAGGTAAGTGGTGAAAAAGAAGAGAAACAAACGAAAGAAAACTAAAATCAAAGCAGAGACAATGGAGAGCATCGGAGACAACCAATTTGCCTAGTTGAGTACTTTGCAGGAGGAAATAGCCAAGTTAAAATAAATTCCCGGGCAGGATGGTGCACATCTCAGAAAATTTTGGACAGATGGTAATCAAAGAAAGGGCCCATAGATACGACATACCTGTTCAAAATGGTCCATTTGAAATAGGATAACTGTTATTATGAAGGGTTTCTTTCCTGCAACTTATCTCTATTTTTAGAAATATGGGGTATTCTAAACGTTTTGGATCCCGCAATTAAATCCATTCTATACATATTATCTCGAAGATATGAAGGCATGGAGAAAAAGGGAGCATGCCCTCCGTGCAGGAAAAACTTTGTAAATTTTGGGGCTTGAATAAATATATGGATGCAAAGACAGATTTTGAAATATTCACAAAAAGATTCTAACTTGTGGTGTTATGAGTCTTGTTTTCTCTTATAGTATGTGATTCCTGTTATTCTTTATTTCATTTTCACTTTTCCTCTGTCTAAATTGAGAGATTAAAGGCCCATAATTCATTATTTAATGCTCTCAGCTTAGCAATTTAGATTGTGTTTATATCTTCCCAACTGTTTCAGAATTCATCTTAGTTATGCTCTGACACGATTATTTGTTCTCTTCGTCTTCCTATCATCTTTTTATTTCAAGAATAACTCAGATTCATCACCTTATTTAGCCTTTTCCTCTGCATAGTTTCAAACGTCTGAAAATTCATTCTTCATTCCTGACTCCATAGCCCAAATGTTGTCCTCCTTTCTTCAACAATTTTATGAAACCCTCCCCCACAAACTAAATCTAGCCACCAATTTCCAAAGAATATCAAGTGACACGAGAGAGCCCTCTTTGAGTTGAGTAGGATAGTGCCTCAGCTATAAAGATGGTTGAAACAATTACCTCTATCGTTTGTCTATTCAGCCAGATGAATTTACAGAGTGCTAACATTCTGGCGTCGTTTTCGGGGAAGAAATTGAAAAATTTTCCCTGGGAAGAACGACATGGTTGAGTTATAAGGTCTGAGAGCAGTAGACACTTAGGCACATATTGGCTATATTCCTGCTCTGGCGACTCCGCACATCAAAAATCAGTTTGAAGGTGATTCCACTGGTAAAAGAATCAAGAAATTCAAATCTTCAATGGCGATTCCACTTCCATCGCAGAATCCAGTTTCCGAACATTTTTGGTGACTCCACTCTCAATACTTCGAGTGTGAGACAAAGACTTCACTGGAATATGAGATCCCTTGATAGGGGTGTGGAGAGGTATCATGGAGGAAATTAGGTACTCAAAATAGGATCTATTCCAAAGCACTTTACTATTTGTTATAAATTGCCTCTGCTCTTTCCTTGAACATGCCAAACAAATTTTTCTTTACCTGCTGCATTCTAATGATTATCACGAGAATATTGTAATTGTATATCCTCCTCTTAAAGTTGTACATGCATATCCTCACTGTATCACTGATTTTGATAAAAAAATTCCATCTGACCCATGTGATGATCATAACCAAGTTGATGAGCCTCATGAAACCGAAGTTGATTATTCACCTCTTGCACTTGATCCAATACCCTCCAAGACTCAGCATAGATACAAACCCTTAAAGTTACCCCACATCCTTCATGATTTTCCTCCAAAACACTATGAGTAACTACCTATGTTTGATGGGGAACCTGATACCATGTCAGCTGAAAAAAACATCCAAGGGTTTGAGCATCTTATAGATTTGTTTGAGATTGACCATGATAATGTTTGTATGAGGACCTTCTCTGAATCCTTGAAAGGAGACACCAAATGCTGGTTTAAACATTTGCAGCCAGAGATAATTAGCTCATGGAAGGAATTGAAGGATGTATTTTTAAAGTTTTGGGGCAGGAAGAAATCTTTGGATCTACAACTTATAGAGTTCTATGACTTAAACAATCAGAGTAATGAAACTATTTCTATATCAGTAGAAGGTTTTCCAGTATCTATTACAATTTGTCCAAAGAAATTCAACCCGCTGAACTTGCTGCCATGCTCCATTATGCAACTACTCTTCATCCAGATTTGTCTTTCCTCCTGATGGAAAGAAGACCTAAGTCCTTACAAAAAATGTTTAATGATGCTCAAGACATTCAACACAACATCCAAGCATGTAAACAGATCCAAAATGAGGGGTTGACTGCTCAAGAACATGAAAGTGAATATGAATAGAAAATAATTGATTGGAATCTTGAGCATAGAATTGACAATATCATAGGTCCTCTTGAAGTTTCTGATGCTAATGCAGAAAATTATATTCAACTTGTTGAAAGAGGATGTGTTGAGTTAGCTTCTGATCCATCCCATGATAATCAGGGGGCTGAATGTTTTATGTATTCATTTGTAGATAGTCAAGAAGATGAATTTGCAAATCAGTTTGTTGAAGAACATGTTGATGTTCCAAGTTTGTTCTTGTTAGATGACATTGCATATGTTGCTGATTTGCCTATATATGATGAATATGATGATTATTATGATATTGACTCCCTAGAACAACCAATTGCATGTTCTCTATCAAAAAATGTTCCTTTTTAGCAGTGTAATGAGAGCAATCAGCCTACATATCACAGTTACAAAGAAGAAAGCATTGAATCCACTGAAGGGAATTCTTTACCTTTATGCTTTTCTTCATTCAAATTGTTGAAATAAAATCCTAAGATCATCATTGAAGCAAAGGAATGTGTGTTAATGCCAAATCACATTGATTCACTAAAACAATTTGACAAGAAATTGCAGCAATCTTTTCATGTGTTTGATGACCTTGGTACCTATTACATAGAAGGTCTTGTCAATACAAATTTGCAGCCATTGGTTGAAGACGAGTCTGAAAAGGAGTGTGTTCAGCAATCCAAAGAAATTGAAAAATGTGCCTATGACAACAATGAAGAAAATGAAGAAGGTTTTGAATAAGGTGAAAGAACCTTGCCATTGTGTTTTTTCTATTTCGAGTTGTTGAAACAAAATGTCTATAATGTTTCAAATTATAAATCCTCTAGGCATAATGTTAAATATGAAGAAAGCATTGGAATTGCAAATGAAAACTATCTTTCATTATGTTTTTCTTCCTTTGAATTGTTAAAAGTAAATCATGAGATATCAAAGGAAGTAGGGAAGTCTAATTGCATTCATGGTGGCACTACTTTACATGACAAAATGGTTATCAGTGAGGAAGACCAACAACCTTCTCATGCATTTAATGATCATGTTGTTGATTACATGGAAGTTTATCTCAGTTCAGATTTGTAGCCTGTGCTCAACTACCAACTTGGAAATAAACAGATAGTAAATCAACATCATTATTAGACATGGATTTCTTTCCACCAAGGGTTTCATTTCAGCCAACACTGTCTTCTAATTCAGAAGATTGTTATTTCCAGCAGTCTCAGCATATTTTTCAGACTCTTGGTGACAATCAACATGTTAAATCACATGAAAATAAGAATGCAGTGGAAGGGGTGAAACATGATTGTTGTTTCGTGCATATTTTAGAGGATCCATTTGCAGTTTTATTGGAGGAAATGAACAATCCAAATGTTTTTAATTTTTTGAGATTTGGATTTATGGATGAATTTTTGAATGAATTATCAGGAAGCAAGATTTGGAGCAAGCTTGTGCAAAGTAAACAAACAATGGATACAATGCTTGCATGGTTGCATTGGAATTTTGATTTTAATTGATTTACAATTCATTCCAATAGTTATGGTAGGTAGGTGTGAATAAGCTTGTTGGTCAAGATATTTTCAGTTTGGATTTCCAACAATGTGTATAGTCAGATTTTAGCGGTGTATTCAATGTTTAGTATCCATTTGAGAACAATGGGCAGAGCTTGGTTTTCAGCAAACATTGGTGACAGGTCAGAGTAGCGTACACACACCTATTTTGGGAGCAACCCAATGGATCAAGAACGTGGTATACAAGTTCTTTGCTACCTCGTAGGGAGGATAACATCCCAAATAAGAGCTTATGTTGTCACCATAAAATTCGGCATAGACTGTAAAATTCAGAGTTAGCAAAGGGATAAAGTAGCAAAGATGTGCTACATGATTTAGAAGACCAGGCTATGTCTGGAAGGTATGGAATAATATAGCGGGAGCATGAAGGAGAGAATACTACAGACCGTTGATATCACGACAGTCCAGATCAATGGCTGAAACCATACTGGGTATTGAAGTAGCACAGAACTTAACCGATCGAGGGTGGGCTGGGGAAAACCATCGTGGTGTTGGGCGTGGATGCGTGGTGCCCTTAGAGGTGCATCGGGGCGAAAGGCGGTTTGCTCGTGACCACTTTTGTAAAAGCCCCGATGTCACGTGTTTTAAAGTGTCAAATCAACGACACGTGGGAGGAAGTGGCGGATGGTCAAATCATCTCACGTCATCAGTACTTCTCATCCAATATGTTAAGTGAACATCGTCACATAATGAACTCAAAATATCATTATTCAAAATAGATTGATGAAGCGTGGAAAATTAACATATCCTATCAGTGATTAATGATTGGAACCTGATAACTACTGATATGGGAGTATGAAAGGTATTACTCTGCTCTTGTCGATCATCTTCTCATTCGTGAATGGGGAAATCTCGATCTGGTTCAAATCCCTACGTGTTGTAGAATTAAGAAGGGTAAACGCATGGCCTCTGAGAATATAGACAACATAAATAGAACAATGTCCAACACAACTAGTTTCTCAACTGATGTCTCAAACTTATCCATGAGAAAGAAAGGGAGGTGGGTTGCGCAGATATTGGCAATGAGGTTCCATACATAACCCATGACTAAACCGACATCAGGGATCAGGTTACACCCTGTTATGAAAGACTTGATCATAAATGAGCAGGTGGAAGAACCCTATAGGTGAGTGGCGAAAAAGAAGAGTAACAAATGAAAGAAAACTAAAATCAGAGTAGAGACGATGGAGAGCATCGGAGACAACCAATTTTCCTGGTTGAGTACTTTGCAGGAGGAAATCGCCAAGTTAAAATAAATTCCTGTGCAGGATGGTGCATGTCTCAGAAAATTTTGGACAGATGGTAATCAAAGAAAGGGGCCCCAGATATGACATACTTGTTCATAACGGTCCCTTTGAAATAGGATAACTGTTATTATGAAGCGTTTCTTTCCTGTAACTTATCTCTATTTTTAGAAATATGGGGTAGTCGAAATGTTTTGGATCTTGCAAGTAAATCCCTTATATATATATATATATATTATCTCGAAGATATGAAGGCATGGAGAAAAGTGGAGCCTTCCCTCTATGCAGGAAAAAACTTGTAAATTTTGGGGCTTGAATAAATATATGGATGCAAAGATGGATTTTGAAATATTCATGAAAATATTCTAACTGGTGGTGTTATGAGTCTCATTTTCTCTTATAGTATGTGATTCCTGTTATTATTTATTTCATTTTCACTTTTTCTCTGTCTAAATTGAGAGATTAAAGGCCCATAATTCATTATTTAATGCTCTCATCTTAGCAATTTAGATTGTGTTTATATCTTCCCAACTGTTTCAGAATTCTTTTCAGTTATGCTCTGACACGGTTATTTGTTCTCTTTGTCCTCCTACCATTTTTTTGTTTCAAGAATAACTCAGATTCATCACCTTATTTAGCCTTTTCCTTTCAATAGTTTCAAACGTCTAAAAATTCATTCTTCATTCCTGACTCTATAGCCCAAATGTTGTCCTCCTTTCTTCAATAATTTTATGAAACCCTCCCCCCACAAACCAAATCTAGCCACCAATTTACAAAGAATATCAAGTGACATGAGAGATCCCTGTCTAAGTTGAGTAGGCTAGTGCCTCAACTCTAAAGCTAGTTGAAACAATTACCTTTGTCATTTTCCTATTCAACTGGACGAATTTATAGAGTGCTAACATTCTGGCACCGTTGCTGGGGAAGAAATTGAAAAATTTTCCCTGGGAAGAACGACATGGTTGAATTCTAAGGTCTGAGAGAAGTAGAAACTTAGGCACATATTGGTTGTATTCCTTCTCTAGCGACTCCACACATAAAAAATCAATTTGAAGGTGATTCCACTGGTAAAAGAATCAAGAAATTCAAATCTTCAATGGCAATTCCTCTCCCATCGCAAAATCCATTTTCTGAACATTTATGGTGACTCCATTCTCAATACTTCAAGCGTGAGACAAAGAATTCACTGGAATATGAGACCCCTTGATAGGGGTGTGGAGAGGTATCATGGATGAAATCAGGTACTCAAAATGGGATAGGTTCCAAAGCACTTTACTATTTGTTATAAATTGCCTCTGCTCTTTCCTTGAACATGCCAAACAAATTTTTCTTTACCTGCTACATTCTAATGATGATCATGAGAATATTGCAATTGTATATCCTCCTCTTAAGTTTGTACATGCATATCCTCACTGTATAACTGATTTTGATAAAAAAATTCATTTGACCCATGTGATGATCATAACTAAGTTGATGAGCCTCATGAAACCGAAGCTGATTATTCACCTCTTGCACTTGATCCAACACCCTCCAAGACTCAGCATAGATACAAACCCTTAAAGTTACCCCACATCCTTCATGATTTCCTCCAAAACACTATGAGTACCTACCTATGTTTGATGGGGAACCTGATACCATCTCAGTTGAAAAACACATCCAAGGGTTTGAGCAATTTATAGATTTGTTTGAGATTGACCATGATGATGTTTGTATGAGGGCCTTCTCTGAATCCTTGAAAGGAGACACCAAATACTGGTTTAAACATTTGCATTCAGAGATAATTAGCCCATGGGATAGATTGAAGGATGTATTTTTAACGTTTTGGGGTAGGAAGAAATATTTGGATCTACAACTTATAGAGTTCTATGCCATAAAAAATCAGAGTAATGAAACTATTTCTATATTCAGTAGAAGGTTTTCTAGTATCTATTACAAATTGTCCAAAGAAATTCAACCTGCTGAAGCTGCTGTCATGCTCCATTATGCAACTACTCTTCATACAGATTTGTCTTTCCTCCTGATGGAAAGAAGACCTAAGTCCTTACAACAAATGTTTAATTATGCTCAGGACATTCAACACAACATCCAAGCATGCAAATAGATCCAAAATGAGGGGTTGAATGCTCAAGAACATGAAAGTGAAAATGAACAGAAAATAATTGATTGGAATCTTGAGCATAGAATTGACAATATCATAGGTCCTCTTGAAGTTTCCAATGCTAATGCAGAAAATTATATTCCACTTCTTGAAAGAGGAGGTGTTGAGTTAGCTTCTGATCCATCCCATGATAAGAAGGGGGCTGATATTTTTATGTTTTCATTTGTAGATAGTCAAGAAGATGAATTTGCAAATCAATTTGTTGAAGAACAGGCTGATGTTCCAAGTTTGTTCTTGTTAGATGACATTGCATATATTGTTGATTTGCCTATATATGATGAATATGATGATGATTATGATGTTGAATCCCTAGAACAACCAATTGCATGTTCTCTATTAGAAAATGTTCCTTTTCAGCAGTGTAATGAGAACAATCAACCTACATATCACAGTTACAAATAAGAAAGCATTGAATCAGTTGAAGGGAATTCTTTACCTTTATGCTTTTCTTCATTCAAATTGTTGAAAGAAAATCCTAAGATAATCATTGAATAAAAGGAATGAAAAGGAATGTGTGTTAATCCCAAATCACATTGATTCACTAAAACAATTTGACAAAAAATTGCAGCAATCTTCTCATGTGTTTGATGACCTTGGTACCTATTACATAGAAGGTCTTGTCAATACAAATTTGCAGCCATTGGTTGAAGACGAGTCTGAAAAGGAACGTGTTCAACAATCCAAAGAAATTGAAAAATGTTCCTATGACAACAGTGAAGAAAATGAAGAAGGTTTTGAATAAGGTGAAAGAACCTTGCCATTGTGTTTTTTTCTCTTTCGAGCTGTTGAAACAAAATGTCTATAATGTTTCAAATCAGAAATCCTCTAGGCATAATGTTAAGTATGAAGAAAGCATTGGAATTGAAAATGAAAACTATCTTCCATTATGTTTTTCTTCCTTTGAATTGTTAAAAGAAAATCATGAGATAACAGAGGAAGTAGGGAAGTCTGATTGCATTCATGGTGGCACTGCTTTACATGAGCAAATGGTTATCAGTGAGGAAGACCAACAACCTTCTCATGCATTTAATGATCATGTTGCTGATTACATGGAAGGTTATCTCAGTTCATATTTGCAGCCTGTGCTCAACTACCAACTTGGAAATAAACATGATAGTAAATCAACATCATTATTAGACATGGATTTCTTTCCACCAGGGGTTTCGTTTCAACCAACATTGTCTTCTAATTCAGAAGATTGTTATTTCCAGTAGTCTCAATAGATTTTTCAGCCTCTTGGTGACAATCAACATGTTAAATCACATGAAAATAAGAATGCAGTGGAAGGGGTGAAACATTATTGTTGTTTTGTGCATATTTTAAAGGATCAATTTGTAGTTTTATTGGATGAAATGAACAATCCAAATGTTTTTAATTTTTTGAGATTTGGATTTATGGATGTATTTTTGAATGAATTATCAGTGAGCAGGATTTGGAGCAAGCTTGTGCAAAGTAAACAAACAATGGATAAAATGCTTGCATGGTTGCATTGGCATTTTGATTTTACTTGATTACCGTTCATTCCAAAAGTTAGGGTAGGTAGGTGTCAATAAGCTTGTTGGTCAAGCATTTTTCAGTTTGGATTTCCAACAATGTGTATAGTCAGATTTTAGCGGTGTATTCAATGTTCAGTATCCATTTGAGAGTAGTGGGAAGAGCTTGGTTTTCAACATACATTGGTGACAGGTCGGAGCAACGTACACACACATGTTTTGTGATCAACCCAATGGATCAGGCACTTGGTCTATGAGTTCTTTGCTACCTTGCAGGGAAGATACCATCCCCATTAGAAGCGTATGTTGTCACCATAAAATTTGGCACAGACTGTAAAATTCAGAGTTAGCAAAGGGATAAAGTAGCGAAGATGTGCTACACAATTTAGAAGACCGGGCTACGTATGGTGGGTATGGACTAATATAGCGGGAGAGCGATGGAGAGAATCCTACATACCATTGATCTCGCAACAACCCATATCAATGAATGAAACCCATATTGGGAAGTGAAGTAGCATGAAACTTAACCGATCGAGGGTGGGCTGGGGAAAACCACCATGGTGTTGGGCGTGGATGCGTGGCGCCCTCAGAGGTGTATCGGGGCGAAAAACAGTTTGCCCGTGACCACTTTTGTAAAAGATTTGATGTCACGTGTTTTAAAGTGTCAAATCAACGGCTCGTGGGAGGAAGTGGCGGCTGGTCAAATCATCTCCTGTCATCGGTGCTTCTCGTCCAATATGTTAAGAAAACATCGTCGCACAATGAACTCAAAAGCTCATCATTTGAAATAGATTGATGAAGCATGGAAAACTAACATATCTTGTCAGTGATTAATGATTGGATCCTGATAACTATTTATATGTGAGTATGAAAGGTATTACTCTGCTCCTCTCATTCATATTCTCATTCATGAATGGGGAAATCTCGAGTTCGTTCAACTCCCTACGTGTTGTAGAATTAAGAAGGGTAAAATCATGGCCTTTGAGGATATAGATAACGTAAATAGAATGATGTCCAACACAACTAGTTTCTCAACTAATGTCTCAAACTTATCCATGAGCAAGAAAGGGAGGTGGGTTGTGTAGATATTGGCAACGAGGTTCCATCAAGAATCCATGAATGAACCGACAACAGGGATCGGGTTAAACCCTGTTATGAGAGACTTGATCATAAATGAGTAGGTGGAAGAACCCTATAGGCGAGTGGCGAAAAAGAAGAGAAACAAACGAAAGAAAACTAAAATTAGAGCAAAGACGATGGAGAGCGTCAGAGACAACCAATTTTCTTGGTTGAGTACTTTGCAGGAGGAAATCGCCAAGCTAAAATAAATTCCCGGGCATGATGGTGCACGTCTCAGAAAATTTTGGACTGATGGTAATCAAAGAAAGGGGCCCCAGATACAACATACCTGTTCATAACGATCCCTTTGAAATAGGATAATTGTTATTATGAAGCGTTTCTTTCCTGTAACTTATCACTATTTTTAGAAATATGGAGTAGTCTAAATGTTTCAGATCCCGCAATTAAATCCCTTATATGTATATTATCTTGAAAATATGAAGTCATGGAGAAAAGGGGAGCCTGCCCTCTGTGCAGGAAAAACTTTGTAAATTTTGGGGCTTGAATAAATATATGGATGCATAGAAATATTTTGAAATATTCACGAAACGATTCTAACTGGTGGTGTTATGAGTTTCGTTTTCTCTTATAGTATGTGATTCCTGGTATTCTTTATTTCATTTTCACTTTTCCTTTGTCTAAATTGAGATATTAATGGCCCAAAATTCATTATTTAATGCTCTTGGCTTAGCAATTTAGATTGTGTTTATATCTTCCCAACTGTTTCAGAATTCATTTCAGTTATGCTCTGACACAGTTATTTGTTCTCTTCGTCTTCCTACCATCTTTTTATTTCAAGAATAACTCAGATTCATCACCTTATTTAGCCTTTTCCTCTGGATAGTTTCAAATGTATGAAAATTCATTCTTCATTCCTGACTCTATAGGCCAAATGTTGTCCTCCTTTCTTCAACAATTTTATGAAACCCTCCCCCCACAAACCAAATCTAGCCACCAATTTCCAAAGAATATCAAGTGACACAAGAGATCCCTCTCTGAGTTGAGTAGGCTAGTGCCTCAGCTCTAAAGTTGGTTGAAACAGTTACCTCTGTCATTTGTCTATTCAGCCAGACAAATTTATAGAGAGATTACAATAACCATGGTACAAACCTATTGTATATTTTCTGATGAATGGTGTTTTCCCACCAGGCATGGATATTATATCCAAGTGAAATCTTTTCTTACAAGTCGTTTGATATGTCTTGCAAGACCAAATCCTTTACCAGAGAAACCTTGATGGGATTTTTTCACATGGTATGACTTCTAATCAAGCCCAAATGAAACTTTAAAAATGTCATTTTGGGGTTTTTGGAGGTCACCTTTTATCCAAAACCATTGCAACAATTTTTTTTCATGCATTTTACTTTTGGCCTTCACTCCACCAAGATGCCCATTTATTGTTTTGAAAATGTGAATCTTGTCAACGTTTCATTGGGAAGCAAAAGTTATCTTCTTTACCTCTTAAACCTATTGAAGTACAAATCCCTTTCACCAGATGGGGTATGGACTTTATTGGGAAAATCTCACCACGTTCTAGTGTAGGTCATATATCCATATTAACGACTACAGACTACTTTACAAGTGGGATGAAGAAGTTTCCCTTAGGAATGTTATGAAACAACAGGTGGTAGAATTCATTAAATGTAACATCTTATCCTTCTTTAGAACCCCCGTTGAGATACTAACTAATAATGGATCAAATTTAATGTTTGATTTCATGCATCACCTTAGTGTCGCATATGAAATACAACTTTTTTGATATTCCACCTATTACTCCCAAGGTAATGGATTGGACGAATTAAAAAATAAAATATGATCTGGATCCTTAAGAGAACAATCAAAGACAACAAGCATGATTAACACACTAAGTTAAAGTTTTCTTTATGGGCTGACCATATAACCCCCAAGACAACTGCAAGCGAAATTCCTTACACTTTGGTGTATGGAACCCCTACTGTTCTACCTGTTCACTTGCAAATTATATCCTTGAGATTGACTATTGTTGAGGAAGAAGGTAGTTTCCAACCCTTACAACATCGTTTAGACACGTTGATCGAACTAGAGGAGGTTAGAAAAGATGTGTTCTAACAACTCCAAAAGAAGCAAGACATTGCTAAATGTTCCTTTGATAAAAGAGCCACAATGGTAAATTACAAAGTAGGGGATGATGTCCTACTATGGGACAAAGAACATGAGGCCCCATCCAACCACCACAAGTTTGATTATTTATGGTTGGGTACTTACACAATCTACGAGGTTTTAGGGACCAATGCTCTCAGATTAAAAACCTTGGATGGTGAACCACTCCAATTCCTTGTGAATTGTCACGACCTAAAGTTCTTTTTTTCTTGAGAAACCTCATCTTTATGTACATATGTCACCACATTCTAGTTATCTTCTTGTATGCATTTTCTAGTCTGATTTTCTGCTTGTATCTATTTTCTGTTGTTGGTTTTCTTCTTGTATGCATTGTTCTTTATTTCAATTTTGAGCTTTTGGCCATTTTGAAGAAATTTTATAGTATAGACCCCTTTATTTTTTCCCTTGACTTTGTTTTTTTTTTCATTTTAATTTCATAAGCTTCCCACTTCACCTTGATTTTCGGTTTGTTTAGTTTGATGAGAAAGGTAGTTTCCTTGTCTTCATATGGCTGTTTGAGAAAAGTGCACTCCTAGGAAATTTTATAGCATGCTTTTCCCTATAGAAAAATGTGGCTTGGCATCACCTTAAACAATAGTAAGCCTATCTACTAATGACAACCAAAAAAATAGTTATCATCCAAAAAATGACAACTGTCCATCTACTAATCCTCACAATCAGAATCTAAATCATACCAAACATATTATTCTCTATCATATTCTTCCATGATGCAAGGGAATGTGTTCTAAACAATATATAAGTAATCATATTTAGCAATTGTCTTTTGCATATTGTGGAATTTTTTAACATTTTTTATCCTATCTTCATGCTTCAGGCCCTTGAGGGTTTGAGAGTGAAATTTTGTAGAGGATGTAGCACATGACATATCGATTGGAAGAAATAAATATAATATATCAAATGAAACTCTTGAAAATATTATATTCAATGGCATGGATCTGGTAGCAATCTAAGCACCTTGTCAAAAGTTATGAGATCTACAATCTCATAGCCTTAAAAAAAACCCTTGAAATTTATTTATTTTAAATCAGCCATATCTTCAGTTATGCAACTCTAATTTAGAAAATGTTTTTTTACATTGGGTGATTTCATGAGAGGAACTCAAATCTACAATTTGTTTGGTCAAATTCTCCACCAATTTCTATAGAAACCTGCAAAATCACATGATCGTTCTCGGGAAGACCATGATTTTATTTTTATTTTCAATCAATGATATCTTGGCCTCCCAAGCTCTGATTTAGGCATTTTTGTTTTTGAAATTGGTTGTATGATGTTTCCCTGCGAAATTTTATTCACCAAACACCAAAAAAATCACAAAAGGAGAGAGAAATAACTCCACACCTTGATAATGAGGGATACAGATAAATTCAAAGCCTCTTCAAGGGTTCAACCTCCTTTTACAATAGAACAATGTCCAATATGAGATGATTCTAGGACCATGTCTTCTTTCTATATATATGGGAAACAAAGGGTACGATTATAATTAAAGGGTCAATCCGAAAACACTAATATAACAATAGAAATGTAATAACTCAATATCTATTGATTAACACATGTATTGATGCTTAATATGGGGCTTTGACTATGTTAAGTACCAAATATTTGCAAATATAATCTCATACGATGAATCTAAGAACAATATAAAAAAATCCACACTTTATTATATGCAAATATTTGAGGTAGGAAACACCATACTATCGATCCTTTTAATGAATGGATCCACTCTTGATCACTTGCCTATTTAAGGGATTAGCCTCCTAATTGTTAGAATATGATGGATGTGCTCGTTTAACCATAGACAATATCACTATTGTCACCCAACCATAGGCCAAAGCCACCCCCGAGCACCTTAACCTTGACATAGAATCATTCTAGAAGCAAACCTTAGGCTAGATAGCCAAACAA
Organism: Picea engelmannii; assembly: GCA_009831015.1. Lineage (NCBI taxonomy): Eukaryota > Viridiplantae > Streptophyta > Pinopsida > Pinales > Pinaceae > Picea > Picea engelmannii. The sequence goes on along the minus strand of ML777216.1, from coordinate 1,555,430 downwards.
AGGTGGCACACCTTTCTCCAAGGATAGTGCACCAAGCAAGAGTAATAAGAGCTGATCAGAGAGTCCAAACCATAAATAAGAGAGAGTCCAAGCCAAAACCTAAATCTGCTAGTTGCAACAACTGCAACAACAACTCTCCTCCAAACTTGCGCACAAACTGGCCAACTGCAGTGCGCACAAGTGTTGCTTCTGCAGTTCTAAGAATCTTGGCCAGAATGAAGACTGACCTCTTGTATTTATACTAATTCTGGCAGACTACCTTGGCCGACTTCTCATTTTGGGTACTAATTCTTTAGTATATAAAATTTCCTTTGGCTGACTTCTTCTCTTGGAGGCTAATAACCTAATACACGTCATTATCTTGAGTTGACTTGTCTCCTAAGGTTATTAACTAATTAATTAGGGTTTCTTCTTTCTTCCCAGAATATTCTATTCTCATCAGGTTTACACGTGGAGGTAAATACTTCCCACAACTACCATAATATCAACACTACCTCCTAGCTAGGGAGGTATTGAAGGTAATTGTCTTGAGCACAAACATAAAACTCACTTGGTAGCATCAACATAATCGTATAGACTATCTCATGATTAGATCATGAGAACTATCATCACTATTAGTGTCATCAACTGCATCATCTCTCGAAACCATACTCCTTCTGAGTAATCAGACATGATGTTGGATAAGTCACTCACTCCACAGAGTGACACATGAACCATTCTTCTAATCCAGACATATGTCCTAGAAGAATAAATGTCCTGGACCATACTCCGTCTAGGGAAACTCTGTCCATTGATCATCCATCTAGATGGCAATCATTTACAACACTATTGATAGTCTTCAAGGAAATCAGAACAATGTCATTCAATAGAACAAAACTGTGTCTATCCATCTTAGTATACAACTAAAATCCAATGGTATACTGCCACACCAAGTAGCACACAGATACTTAATCAGTGACATATAATCACAATCAGTGGAACACATCCACCACAATAGTATACATCTACTGTCTAGAGACATACAGTCTCCATAAAAATCATCTGATATCAACCTGCACATAAAACATTGTTATGATATAAACTGAATCATCTGGGCCATTCTTCCACTCATGTCTATTAGATCTGGAAGAGCATATGCCCTCATAAGGTAAAACATAAATGATGAGTTATCTGGACTATTCTTCTCAAGCAAGGAAGAATAATTGTCCTGATTTCTGAGCCTGGACCATTCACCTATCCGGGCCATTCCTATGACACTAAACAAAGTGCAACCTGGAGAGAATGAGTCTTCCCTAGGGAATGCCTATCCCTGATTGTTGAACCTGGACCATTCACCTATCTGGGCCATTCCTCCGTCACTAAACAAAGTGCAACCTAGAGAGAATGAATCTTCCCTAGGGAATGACTATCCAGACCATTTCCCAAGGAAATGACTATCCTGTACCAACCTCCAAAATAGACCATTCTTCGAAACTGCTCACAACTGTGAGCTTCAAAAGAATGATTTTCCGATGAGGTGGGCCAATCTTCTTGACCACTATTGAGAGTAACCGTCAATAAGAGAGACTTTCCTAGACCATTCCCCATGTTGACCACAAGGGAAATCGTTGTTTATGGTACATCAAAAATCCATCGAACCATTTTCATTAAGAAAATGACCGTTCAATCTGGACCATTTTCTGAACTGGAAAATGCTTGTTCGTTAGAAATATCAAACCACTTTCTGAACTGGAAAGGAATTGCTCATCCTGGACCATTTTTCGAACTAAAAAATGACTATCCATAAGTCAATAACACATCAGTGCTCCCTCCCAACCTGGGGGTCATCTCTTCCTTTTTCAATAACGAAGTCATCTCCATGAGGTCCAACTTGAGTATGCCAACTCTTTCATCTTGGACATAGGCTTTACCAAAATGTCTTCTTATCTGCTCATCTATGGAGATATATATTGGAGAACCACTTTATCTTTTCTGGACTTCATCACGAAGAATGTAATGCTTGATCTCAATGTACTTTAGTCTTTCTGGAACACAAGTTTTCTCTGAAGGCTTCATATAGCTCTGATCATTACAATATATCATAGTTGAATTCAACTCCTTTGTTTTCTGCTAGCTCGTAACATCATGGCAAGGCTCAAACTGGAACATATCCATGTGGCACTTCTTCTTTCATCATGAGAGTTTGTCATGGATTAGCAATCCATCATCTTGGACTTATGAGTGACCATTCTGACTTTTATCATAGAATATTTTCACCATGATTTTGCTGTGCATGAGAAGCTTTGCACCAAGTTGTTTGAGTCCATACAAAATCTTCTTTCATCTGCATACAAGGGTCTCTTTCTGGTATACCTCAAAGCCTTGAGGTTTCTCTACATATTCTCTTTGTTCAATTATTCTGGAGAACAGTCTTTTCATTCATTTGATGTCAATTCCAACCCATGGATATTGTAGATGATATAGTGGCTCATGTAGAGGTATATCTAGTTTACTGGAACACACAATCATCATAGTATTTCCCTCCATCTGAGAGAACCTCTAGTTCTGGATCTCGCAATGCTTACATTCATGATTCTTCCATGCATTGTTATTCATCTCTGCTTTCATTTCCTTTGCTTGATTTCTTTTAGTGAGTTTAGATCAGGCTGGTAGTCTTGTGATGCTTGATACAATGACTGGTTGTTCTGAATTTTCTTTCTCTCTTGGAATCTTCATGTTCTTCCTCATGTTTCTCTTTATCTCTTAGGTCCATGGAGTTTTCTATAGATTCCATGACCTGAAGATTCCAACTTCTTTCTTTCATAATAGGATCATGGATGTGGATGGACAACCAGAGATACTTTAAGGTTTCTTTTCGAAGAAGACTTCTTCTAAAGTCAAATTGAACACGTGTTGTTTTTCATGGTTGCTACCATTGATGTGAACATGAATAGATACTTCATCATCTTCAATGGATCATATTATTTAGGATTATCTCCCTCCTAATCCTTGCTTCATGCATGAATGCATGCTCTTCTTTTGGAAATATATAATCGGTTCCCTCCATCTAAGAGAGTCCACGTTTCCATCTGCATCCTTATTGCCTTCTGCAAAGTGTCACAAATATTTTTCCAATTTTCTCTTGATTGTTGACTTCTTTCTGTCTTTACTTCTTCTAGGTTTCTTCAAGATTGATTATGATTTCGGCTTATCTTGTAGTTGTTACTTATGCAATAACTTCCACATGAATTGTTACTAGGTTTTGTTGATGTACTTCATCCTTTCATGTGTATTGCCTAACTTGTAGTCATTGTGTTGGCAATCCTTATCTTGTTGTTCTTCCATAGGTATAGTTTCTCTTTGAACATATTATCTTCTAAGAAATAGATATGCAATATATGTACATAAAACATGGTATATACAAGAACTATGAAGAGTATTGTTACCTTGTTTTAGAAGAAGAAGTTTGTTTTGTCTTGCTTGGCTTTCTTTGAGGGTTCCCTTTCTTTGGAAACTAATGCTTCATGTTTTTCCTTCCTTTTATTTAACTCGGGACAATTATTCTTGTAGTGACCATACTCTCGACAATTGAAGCATTGTATTCTTGGCATATCTTTCTCTTGATTTGGTTTCTTCATGGAGCCAAACTTCTTTTTATTCCTAAAATTCTTGAATTTTGTTGTGAAGGCTTGATCATCGTATTTATTTTTGGGGTTTCTCTTTTGAATTGATCTTTGATTCTTCTTGTGCACATCAAGTCCAAAGTTCTTCAAATGTAGGATACTCCTTCCTTGTGTTCATGCTTGCGGCAAATGCATCCCATGTCTTGGGAAGACCATTGAGTACTATATTTACCAGTTCCTTCTCTGATATGATCTCTTCAATAACTTGTAGTTGACTTCTTAATTGAGATATCCTCACAAAGTATGATGTTATGTTGTCATCATCATTCATCTTCATGTCATGGAGCTCATTCTTCAGACTCATTACTTGTCCAATGTTTCTGATTGAGAAGAGGTTTGTTAGAGCATCATGTATCTTCTTAGACGAATCAATATGGGAGATGTAGGGTATCAAGTGTATTTTATAGAATCCACTGTAATACTCATGTAATTGATGACATTGTCTTTTAACTTCTCCATAACTGCAACATTTTGTGGTTCCTTCTCTTTTCCTTCTTCAAACTCTGGTTCCACAATCTGTCCTTTCATGATATCCAACACTTTATTCTTGGCAAGGATGATATCAATCCTTGTCTTCCATGCTCAGTTAGAAGCCCCTTATAACTTGTTTTCTGACTTCATAGAGTAAGTCATGGCTTCTCTGACTTGGTCAACCCTAGATTTGACCAAAAACTCAAACTTGACATCTTAGCTTGCTGAGAGTACCAGGAGGTGCGCTAGGCTAGGGTGCACTAGTCTATCTAGAAATTAGGTCAATCCATTCACTTAAGGTGCCTCAATGAGAGGGTTAGGGTTTCTGTAACTGCACCTGCTAGTAACCCTAGCGACAATGCTTTAGTAATTTCTCCTGCTAGAAACCCTAGCGGCAGTTCTTCAACGAGCTTAATATCCTTATGGATATGCTCCCTTCCAGTGTTTAGAATGAATGAAGGAGGTGTGGGCCCATAACCTATTAGATTATGATGGATGTGCTTGTTTAACCATAGAAAATATCACTATTGTCACCCAACCATAGGTCGAAGCCACCCCTGAGCACCTTAACCTTGACAAAGAATCATTCCAGAAGCAAACCCTAGACTAGATATCCAAACAATGGTGGTGCACCTTTATCCAAGGATAGTGCACCAAGCAAGAGTAACAAGAGCTGATCAGAGAGTCCAAACCATAACCAAGAGAGAGTCCAAGCCAAAACCGAAATCTGCTAGTTTCAACAGCTGCAACAACAACTCTCCTCCAAACTTGCACACAAACTAGCCAACTGCAGTGCACACAAGTGTTTCTTCTGTAGTTCTAAGCATCCTGGCAAGAATGAAGACTGACCTCCTGTATTTATACTAATTCTGCCTAGGCCGACTTCTCATTCTGGGTACTAATTCTTTAGTATATAACATTTCCTTTGGCCGAATTCTTCTCTTGGAGGCTAATAACCTAATACAAGTCATTCTCTTGAGCCGACTTGTGTCCTAGGGTTATTAACCAATTAATTAGGGTTTCTTCTTGCTTCCCAAAATATTCTATTCTCGTCAGGTTTACACGTGGAGGTAAATACCTCCTGTAGCTACCATAACATCAACACTTATGAACTACACTCCACATGCAATACTATTCCCATTACATTGTTTACACCCCTTTATATAATACTACCTACCACCTAAGAATATTTTAGAGGAACCTAGTAAGCCCTCTTACATTTTTTGTGTTCACACTAGGCCTTATTTACTAAAAGTGGCATTTGTACATAAGAATACATCTCTAGTATTATTCCCCTTGGGTACCTCCCTAGCTACCCCAAATTATTCCCATAGATACACTACATACTGAGGCTTAACATAATTAAAAATATTATATATAATAATGAAAATAACAACTTTCAAATAATAAGCAATGTGTTTGCAAGAGAAACTCAATTATTTATTCTTATGATTTTGAAAAAATATAGTCACTTAACACCAACCTAAAGTATAAAATGATATTTAAATAAATAATGAAAAAGAACATTCAAGAAATTAATGAATGACTATCCTACAAGTACATTACAAGTTACAAATAAGTTATACTTAAGATCCCATTTAGATTTTTTTGGACTGTTTACCTAGTTTTGAAATTATTTAGGTTATGCAATTATCTTCTCATATATTTGGATAGTCTTTCTCCTTTGAGTTATTTCAAGATTCTATTATCGAGATATTTCAATCTTTTAATTTTTGAGCTACTCAAAGTTGTTCACAAATAAATTCTAATGATCTTTTTATAGGCTCTAGACCTCTTGGGAATCTATTAATCAGAGTTGAACATGTCGATGGGTTCGATGTGTACTAAATCATCACTATTTGATCATATTTGACCATGTAAATTGGGGCAACATTATAACTAAAAAACTCCTAGATTTATGTCTTGTTCTCTACATTGTGGTCCCTAGCCTTTGTTTAATACTAGGAACCATAACTGAATTTAAACAAATTGAAAAAAATGATTGGCAATATTTTTGGGTGGTATAGGATGTCAAATACACCATATGTCAATATCGCATCATCCAAGAACAATGATATATGTAAGAATACTTTATGTTGTTCATGATCCAAAATGGATTGAAAATAATTCTTCAAATTTCGTAAAAATGTTAAATCTTGGCAAAGTTTGAATTCAATGGTTCAATTTGAAGACCAAAAGACAAATTAGATCTCATTTTGGTCGTATGAAGATGAAATGAATCACTTGATGGTTGGCATTCCAAAGAAACATAATAATAAATAATATTTTTTATGCAAACAAACAACCCAAGATAGATGGAAAAAATGCAAATTGGAAAGAAGGATGTAGTAGTAAAAGAATGAGTACTTGGAATGAAAAAAATTGATTGAAAATCAGATGATGAAAAATATTTTGAGGTTGTATGTGAGGAAGAAATATTGTTTCTAAGCCAAAATAATACAAAGCATATTGTTAGTGAGTAAGAATACATGAAATCTCTCGTTGTTGAGAGTGCATTAATTATCAATCATTTTAATTCCACATAAGAATCCATATTGATAAAATGGATGGACCATAAGCCTCTTGTTTATGAATTGGTTCATGGGTATAATTTATAAGTACTTTGACTTAGAAAAGATGAATTGTGAATTTGAAGTAACATAACCCTATATTGAAAATCTTAGTGATAAGTGTTTTAGTTTTTTTTTTTTTAAGAATATGCTAATGGAATTGTAAAATATTGCTCATAACAGATTTTAATGACTATGAATATAACAACATTTTTTTTTTATGACAATGGTGAGTGTTCACCTCCTTGACACTGTTTTCTAATGCACTCAACACATGCATATATAAAATATGGTTTTTTTCTATATTCATATTTACATACTAGTTTTGTGAATGTAAAGAAAAAAAAATCATTTTCATGTCATAGTAACTTTTCTAATTTAATATTTATTTATACAACAATTGGAAATTGAAAATATGATGAAAAATATTTGAGTTTACATTAACCCATTATGGAAAAAAACAATGATGAGAATTATTTGGATTTACATTGATCCAATAACTCTCCATAGAATACCATTGAAGATGAAGACACACAAAACCTACCTTTATGTTTTAAAAAAACATTGTAGTGGTAAAATATCAAATGAACCATGTTGACACCAAGTTCCTAGATTAGTTTATGTGAATATCTCTTTATTTTTTTATAAATTATATAACTTGTTATTTTAATCATTTGTAAAAATGTTTTCTCTACTAAAAACTTTGTATTTTAAATGAAAAAATCCAACCACAATTCTTATAAGAAATTTTATGAAAAAAATTATATAAGAAAAATTATGAAAAATTAAAAGTTAAAATACTTTTAAATCCTTATTAGTCATAATATCATAATTTTATCTATTTTATAGTATTATTTATTATTCAATTTATACTTTAATATAATTTGAATTTTATAAAATTATGATGATGATGATGATGATTAACGTCCACTAAGACCTAATCGATTTATCGAACCTTAAGAGGGTAAGTGATTACTTGTGATTATTTAGAATTTTGTTTCTGTGCTCGAAAAGCATTAAGAGAAGCTTTCCAAGATCACCATACTTTTGTTGAGTTAAGAGGTTAGGAAGGTTGGTAGTGTGATCAATATTTTAAAAATGAGATATAATATGGGTATAGGCTGGACAATCTAAGAGAAAGTGATTTTCATCTTCAACCTTCTTAGTGTCAAAAAGGTGACACACTCTTTCATCCCATGGCGTTTTAGGAATTGACCAACATCCAGTTTCACTATGGAGCTCGTGAGAATTTGTTCTTATCTTAGCAATGCTTATTTTTTCTTTACACTTGGCAAAACAGATAGATAATTTTGATCTTCTAGATTAGGGTTGATTACATCTTTATAATACCTTAATTTTCTTTTTTCCTCTAACTCTTTATCACACCACATTTTTTCCTTAAATTTTGATTTGATGTTTTTTTTAATAGTATATTTATTCTGCAAAATGTTTTCTTCCATGATTCCCCAATACTTTAGCCAAGACCGGGCATCTTTATGTCATCCTCGTTTGAGTCGATGGTGGTTATGACTTGATTTTGAAGCAATTTTAGGTAGCCTCTTGTCTTCCATGTTGTTTAACTTGTTCTTATACATTAGGTATCTAGTCATAGCCATGCTCTCAATGGGAGAGAGGCTTGTTTCTATGAGGAGGATGAGATAGGGCGCGTTTCCTTTAATTTTGAGATTATAGGTTATAAAATTCTTTTGTATTTGCTCTATCTTTCTCCAGGATTCACGAGAGGTACTACAACCCTATACTTCACATCCATAAAGAATAACAGGTGTAACAAGAATCTCAAAGAGGATTTTCTTCTTATCCCAACTCCAAAGATCAGCTAATTTACAATTGTTTTCAAGCCCATAATAAGATTTCCATCCCCCAATAATCTTTTTCTCAATGCTATAATTCCAATTGAGCTTCTGGTGAATATCAATTCCAAGATATTTGTATGAAGTCACTTCCTCCAAGTTGTTGTTGTCATATACAAAGGTATCATAAGGGATCTTATTGGATTTAATAATCATGACCTT
>ML777216.1:1514681-1536757 GCA_009831015.1 Picea engelmannii | reverse complement strand
TATGGTATATTATTATTTTCTAAAAATAAAATTTATATTAAATTATGGTATATTGTTATTAGTTTAAAAAAAAAATTAAAGGGTTTAAATTGATTGAATTTATAACGTTTAATAAATCAAAAAACCACTTTTACAATTATTTAGATATCAACATAGTTTTTCGTGGAGTAATCTATATATGATTACAAGTTTATATTTAACTAACCTTAAATAAAAAATTAATATTCAATTTAATATTAATATTTGTATTTAATTGTATGTAACATTGAATTTGTATTAAATTATGGTATATGATTATGTGTTTAAAAAAAAAAGAAGGATTTAATTTGATTTGAATTTATAACTTATATACGATTACAAGTTTATATTTAACTAACCTTAAATAAAAAATTAATATTCAATTTGATATTAATATTTGTATTTAATTGTATGTAACATTGAATTTGTATTAAATTATGGTATATGATTATGTGTTTTAAAAATAAAAATAAAGGATTTAATTTGATTTGAATTTATAACTTATAATTGTTTTTAGTAAATAAAGTAATTTGAATAAATAATTAAACCAATTAAGCAAATATTAATATTAAATTAATATTTAATTAAATATTAATATTTATGTTTAATGATATGTAATTTTAAATTTATAATAAAGTATGGTATATTATTATTTGTTTTGAAAAGTAATAATAATTTTGAAGGATTTAATTTGATTTGAACAAATAATTTATAAAATTTTAGTAGTAATAATAATAATTTATAATTGTTAAATTTTATGGAGGTGTATATATTTTACTCTTCTATGAATTCAAACCACTTACTTTTTAGGAGGAGATACATTCTCTTAATTATTAGGTAAAATTCAATGAAATAATGTATTTCACACTCTTATTAAGAGAGTCATTAATTATATAACCCACTTACCTAAATACTCATACAATACAATTTCGTGTCTTCTTTTTAAAGGAGATGTGTTTCCTCTTAAGAAGTCACAAGTTCAAATCCAAAGGAGAGTAGGGTATGTATAACTTCGTAGACATAAGTAATCAAATCCGAAGGGGGTCCCTTGTCCCACATCATACACCAATTTGGTGTATGGCTTGGCTTAAAATTAAATTATTATCATTATTATTTTCCACTTAAATCTCTTGAATTTTTTATTTATATGTACTATGCAGTGAAACTCTTCAATACTTGGTCTACTAACTACTTCAATACTTGCTTCAACACATATACCCACTAATCTTCCAATTCTTTCTTTAAGCAATTAAAATGAATTATTTCTTATTAGTTCATGCCCTTGGCCCACTAGGGACTATAGTAAATGGTCAATGGTTGTTCTATTAGTCTCAACACACAAACTGTGATTTTTTAATCCACTTTTTGTTTTTTGTCCTTGAGGTCTTATTTAGTTTCATATCGAGGCAAGGGGTAATTTATGGGTTTGAAAGTTAGAAAATGATCACTGCATTATCGTGTAAATTATGAGGTGAATCAATGCTAGCTTTTATGTTAGCATTAGTTCATAGACATTTAATGTGTATTCTTTTTCTTTATCCTATCCTAAGTTTCATTAACTCCAACTAACTTTATAGTTTTTGTTGTTATGAGTTGAGTAGTTATAAATCCACCTCTATGCCTCTATTTCCTCTCGATAGGCAACATCCATTTCCATTTCCTCATATATCCATTATTTACTGTCATCCCTACAAACTTAGGATCGAGGCATAACCACAATGTGCAATAGCAAGTAGAGTCAACGAAAAGATTGAAAGAAAAAGAAAGAAATGAGAAATCACACAACCCAGCATAAAGCAAAGTTTGAGAATTGTGCTTACCTGAAAATTATTGTTGTTCTTAAGAAGTGGAGAGTGTTGGCATAGGGGAAAACCTAAGGTTCAATGCTTCAAACAACACACCAACAAAACCCTAACTACCAACCCTTTCGACAACACCTACGAAGCAGATGAAGTCTCACCCGAGGTAGAGGCAGGGGTGGTTGCGGGACTCAAGTGTCTACAACCTATCTGGGACACAGATATGTGATTACAACATTCTAACAAAGCACTTAGCAGTTATCATTCATTAGAATTTAACCCTTATTCACATCCCAGATAAAACCCTAATTACAGAGCAACGCATTATTCACTCAGATCCAACACATCCAAGAACTTAGCATATAGAAATCGACCAAATCCACATTCATTCACATCACTAATCACTAAGATACTATATCATATGCATCTAACAGACAAATCACAACACTAAGAATAAATCACAACAATCACATAACAACCACAAGCACAAAGAAACCACAACACAGGATATACGTGGTTCACCCTAGTGTGGGGCTACGTCCACCAACTCTTCTTCTTCTTTATTATCTTCTATCAATCTTCGTACATGCACAGAGCCTCAAAACCCAATTCACATAGGACATGAGATCTGCGCGCACCTTGCCAGATCCTCCTTCCCCTAGCTAGGTTCAAGCACATAGCCTTCTTACAATCACTTTCACAGAGCTAGCTCGATCACATAGATACGATTACTTGAACTTAGTACACTACAACACTTATCTTACCACTAAATCCTTATTACATCGCCTAGATTTCTATTTATACTTTACAAAATGGGCCTAAACATGGGTAAACCCATGGACCAACATCCCATACCCATTACATAAAACCTAAACCCAAAAATTCCCCAAAAAGGGGTTGAGATCCCACGATCTCCGCTTCACCTTGCGCTCCGCCTTCGACTAGCCTGTTGAAGTCCCAAAAATGGTCAACCATGACCAAGGTTCTCCAAAACTTGGTCAAGGGCCAATAGGCCCCCAACACTGACCTATGAATCCTCCCGAGTCACTCCGATCTGGGTAACTCTGCCTTGAAGGCCTCGAGCTTGGCTCGATGTAACACCCTGTTTCCCCCAGTCTATAAAAATAACTATACTGGCCAAGAACTATGGCAAAATCAAAGATGTGAATGTGTGATTTGAATGGACCTTAGTGTAAAAGGTTGACGAATGTAAATATTGTTATAAATATATGTTGTAGGACTGCTAGGAAGGGGATGTGCTGAAAAGAGACCACGATGGCTGAAGAAAGGTGGTGGAAGGCACCTGGAATGGTGGTGTTAACTTCCACCGAACCAATACCGCATTTGGTCTTCACTGGCCCGAAGATCAAGACCAGCTCATTGGCCCTGAAATAAATGATTCGACAGGTTGGTAGGTGAAGAGGCTCCTCATGAGTTAATGAGGGATGGGGGTGAACTGCCCATCTGTAGAGTCCTCAAGCCTAACCACCGCGAGGAATTTTTGGGCCACACGCAACCTCGCCGGAAACAAAAGGCAGGAAAGAGTGTGGAAGGGGGCAAACGCGACAGAGATAACAAGAGGGGAAAAATTAGGAGAACTCTGGAAATTTCAGAGCGATTGATGAGTAGAGAAGAAGGAGAGTAACCTTCTTTCTCGACTTCTAACGAACAGAGACTCAGTCTCATAGCATCGTGGTCTAGCTCAAGGGTGGCTAGTGGTAAATCCATTCAGAGTCGCTGAGCCTACGGTTGGGTGGACATGAGCACCCCTCTCAGTAGTTGCATTACACCTGGTGTTTTTCTGATAAGTGTTATAACTTGTATTTTGAATTGAATATTCTAAAATGTATGCTCATGGTTTGTGCAATTATGAATGGTTTCAGTATAAGAATGTTTGTATGGTGTTTTGATCGGAAATGGTGGTTGCATGCTTATATTGGAATGACCGCATACAACTTATGTATATATATTTACTGAAAAAATTCAGCTTTCAAGTCTATTCTCGAGAAATCTGTTCCCTTATTTGTCTCAAGTAATGCCCTAGATAGGTCTCCCCACAGGGACACCCTTTTCGGGAAAGTTCCCTCTCTCTCTAGAGACAGGGTAGGTTCCTGGAAAGGACTGTCGTCTTAGTAACCCTGGAGTTTGCTTACTATCAGTCACATAAGTTAACAGTTGGAGATTTTTAGAAGACCTTTCAGTCGGGTCTTTAAACCTGGCAAAATTTACCCAAGGACCTAAAGAAGGATTTTATGGCGTAAATCTTAAATCCCTGCACGAGAGAGAATGGTTCTCTTAGACCTCGAGATTTCGTTGTTTCGGCACTCGAGGTACCTAAGTGTGAGTACCCTTGTACTCGCAAGTCCTGAAACCCCGACTTGTGAAATCCCAAAATGACAGCGTGTGGATGAGTTAGGACATTTCAGTGGTTCAGTACCCAGAATACCCTTTATTTTGCTAGATGCACAGATGAGATCCTTTTGGAGGATCTAAGGTCTATCATAACCATTAGATTGAAGAAAGGAATTCATACATTAATGCCTCGACCCCTTTTTAACCTTCGCAAGTAATGAAGAATTGGGACCATATATCCCAAGATCCATGGGAGTACCTGGACCGTCCATTTGTAGGGTACATGTGGTTGTCGGTAAGCGTTTTAGTGTTTTGGCACCTAGGAGACCAAAGGGCAAGAACCCTTGTCTTTGCAAGTTGCGAAATATCGGTACACAAAATCCTAAATCGATTTAGGTGTGAAAAAGTTTGAGAAAGTCGGGATTTGATCGTGACCATTGATCATCCCAAAAATATCACAACGGTTGATCATGGTGAAAAGTCGCAGCCATCCATTAGAGGGACATGTGGCTTCTGGTCAGTGTTTCGGCATTTTGACACCCGGGAGACCAAAGGGAAAGAATCCCTATCTTCGTAAGTCGTGAAACCCCGGTACTCGAAACCCCGATGCTCTCTATGGTAACAAGGATGAGTCTCGAAAAGATCTAGACCGCCCATCGGGGGATATGCATGGCAAGCGGTCAGAGTTCTGGGAATGCTCTGAAACTACTAGAATTCATAGATTTGAATGACAAGATTTTTGGAGTCGTTGCATTTCGAACTACCGGGTATCGAAATCTCGAAAGGATCCAAACCGTTGGATCAAGGGAGGCTTACAGCCGTTCATCTCCCTTTGGGGGGGGGGAACTTTGGAGATTTCGGAGTTTCGGGAATTTGAAGGGGAAAGGAAGAGATCATGCATCGTGATTCCCCGAATCGCGAAAATCCAGTAAGTGCTTTGGATTTGCCAGTATAAGCGTGTGGTCACGGAACAAGGTCACATGCACAAGACCCAAGCAGGGATTTTGGCACTTGCCAGCCCTTTTGGTATTCAACATTTGCAGGGTCGAAATATTTGACTCGCTTATTTCATTGAATCGTGAAATGCGAAAAGGCTCTTAGTTTGGTATGGCCTATGGTCATAATCGAGGTTCACATGGAGGTGAATCTCGTGCATGGTGCTTGAGTTGTACATGACAGTTTCAATGAAAAAAAAAATAGTGGATTGGTTTAGTGAAGGCTCCAACAGGTAGAGCTAGCCTGTGCTAAGACCCTATAGGAACTCGGGGATTCTGTCCCTCGAGAGAAAGGAGAAAAAGACAAAAAAGTATAGTCCTAGTAGTGGGTGTGTGACACTTGGGATGCCTCGACCTGTTGCTTCGTCATGGCCTCATGCTCGGAAAAATCCTAAATAACCTTCTCTGTCACAGGTCCTTCCAAGCATTGTTCTACTGTGGTGACCACTTGTTGTAGTTCTGCACCTCATCCTTCAATCTCTTCAAAAAGTGTGCAAGCTTCATCCTGCACAAGCTAGAGTCGCTAATTCACTTCCATGACTTTAATTTGTATGGCATGGAACTGTTGTTGAACCATGCACTATTCCTAGGACCTTTTCATCCTCTCAACCACTGACAGAGGTTTCAACTGTGCCTATACTAATGTTGCTTGTTTCTTTGCCTTCTGGAGCTGGGTCTCCAGTGCTCTTAGTTCAGGGTCCTCTACGAGGCGCTTGTAAGTCTGTGCACTTCGACTGCTGAGCTATTTGCATTCTAAGTCCAGTGCCTTAATTTGTTGGACTTCCCTTTGGGCAGTTTCGTCTCTCTGGTCTTGCAGTTCCTGCAGAGTGCTTGGTACTGCTTGTAAATCTAGTTCTGCTACTCTCTGTTGGAGTTGTTAAATGGCTTCAGCAAGCTTCGCCACTTGATCCTTTACTAGGTCTTCTTCCATCTGTTCTAAGCTCATCACAGAGCGAAGTGATCTAGTGACTGCATCTTTCATTCCAATCTTCTCCGCGAGCAACTGGTCTTTCTCCTTCTGGAGCTGCACTCTGTCCTTTGCAAACTTGTCTTGGATGTCGTCTTTTTCTTGTTGTGCAACCTGGTGTTGCTCTATGGCTTCCTCTTTTGCTTGCTTCAATGCCTTTGTGGCCTACTCTTTTTCTTCCTGAACACGATGAAGGCGAGCTTCGATCGCATCTGTTATTCTGCGTAGATGGGAAGGCTCATCTCCTACTTCAATTCCTTCAAGTGACAATGGTGCAGTAGACACTGCGTGACTAGAGTAGAGGGCTTGTTGTACCCCTTTTAGTTCTGCTTTGATCCGGTCATACATGGTTTCTTTCTTGGCTTCATTGCTGTGTAAAATATCTTCTGAGGTATATGATACATCGACGATAATGAGATATATGTCATCCATCATGAGCACAGTCTTCATCTGTGGTTTACTAACTTTTGACTTCTTCTGAGATGTAGGTTTCGTGGGGGAAACCTTTCTTTTCTTGGAGGTCTCAGCTTCATCAAGAGGATCCCTAGGTGGTGTTACTTCACCCTGCTTTTTCTTGTCTTCTTCCCCATTGTTCTCTTCTTTGTCTACTTCGTCATCACCTCCTCCTCCATTTGAATCTGAATTAGTCTCTTTTGATGTGTTTTTCATCTCCTATACCTCTTCCTTCTTCTTCCTTTTGCTGCTGCTGGGTGCATCATACTCTTCGCGAGTAACCATAGGACTTTCGATGAGGTCGGGGTCAGAGAATTTTGCCTGGTCGACTGGTATAAGGAACTCTGCGGGCCATTCCTTAGTTATTTCTTCCATGTCCTCCTCTGTGAGCTTATAATAAGTCTGGAGCTCTTCTTTATTTTTGTCTGCACACGCAGTGATATAAATAAAATTTCTATCTGTGCGGAACGTCACAAATGGTTTGAACCTATGTAGGTTGTTCGATGTCATACGAGGGAAAGACTCAATATCCCTCTTAAACTGTAGGTAATAGGTGTGGAACACTGCGTTTGAATACCATTTCTTAGCCATGTCACTCGAGTACCAGAGCGTAGTGAACTTCATAGCTAGGGGTTCAAACGACTGAATTTCTGGGTAGGTCGCACCTTCCGGCATCTCCCAAGAAATGAACGTGATGAGGATAAAAAACCAACTAAAACAAAACTCATAGCCCTAATCCTGAGCTTCGTGATAGTGTTGTTCTAATTGGTTGACGAGGTATCTCTCCCAGTTCATTTGTAGCCCTTCCACGCATTTTCCTGCGAGGTCAACAACGAACCCTGTGACCTGCGTGGGCCTGTTCTTCCTTACTAGCTTACCAGTGATCATATGGCAAGCTAGGTACATTGTGCCATTCTGAATGGAGGCTACCTTGTATCCTCGCTTCCCCTTCTCCACATTGCCATAGGTATCTTTAATTTTTTTCACTAGGGCATGATATGCAACCTTCCCTGGATAAAAGTCTCGCGGGTTTGGTCCTTGCATGCTTAATCTAGTGATTCGATGGATCAGCACCAGATCTATGGTGATGTGTCTATCCAACCACAAATAACCTCCATGGAAGCATGACAACAGAAGCTTAACGCACACGTTAACCTCATGATTCTTTCCAAAGTGTGGTATCTTCATTACGTTAAGAATAGTGGACCTCACAATGTCCATGGTCTATGGTTAGGGGATGATCTTCGGCTTCTTCCCCTTGGTCTTGGTCAAATACTTATGCGGGGTGAGAATTCCATGGTTCTTCCTATCTACCAAGTTGAAGTCACTGATCTTCAACATCATAATCCTCTCCACCTATGGTTTAACTGCACGTATCCCCATCCGAAGGTACGTAGTAATCAAGGTATAGTTGAAATCCCTCAGGACACTTTCCAGACTAACCATGTCAGCCAGAGGCAGGATGTAGTTAGGCAGGATTGTTGGGATGAGCTTCACATTCACCAAGTCATCACAATGCTTGGTTTGTTTCTCTGTCGCAGCTGGGGATGGTTCAGATCCACGAGTAGTCGACGAGGATGCTTGCACTCCTCTCGTTGATGAGGCTTGGACTCTGGTAGACATGACCCTCTCATCCATGAGGTCGATGAGGATATCTTTGACAGATTTATCTACTGCGATGAGGTCACCTGACATGCACGCTCGAGATCAGGTCGGTGATCAAATACTCAATGTAGTAGAATGGGTAGCAAGGTCTCGATAGGAACAACATGAATGAAACTAGTTCTTTGTGGGCTCGAATACTCACTGTTTGCAAAAGTGTACTCGGCGCAATGCTCGACGAGATAAATAGTTAACATCGTAATGAATTCATCCAACCGATAGGAACGACTCAATCAATGCAATTCCATCCATTATGGTGCCATCCCAATGGTTTAATGGAGACCTTTCTGGCCATAACTGCGGTTCGAGAGCGTCAGTCTAACAATTGGGATGCCTCCAATGGTCATATTGCATCGCCATGGAAAAGTGCCAATCTTCGTTGTTCTACTATTCCGGCGAAGTTCAAGTTCTGTAAACCTTCCTTCTACAAAGTACTTTCTATAACTTCCTACATTTTGTCTAACTTTTCTTTCTTCTTGATGATATTTATAGCTTTCTTTCCTGTAATCTAAGTGACTGGGTTCCTCTTTCCATTATTGTTCTTATCTCCCCTTGGCATAGTAACTTCGCACTACTGCGGGTCGTTCAAGAGTAATGCTTCTTTTCTTTCTAGAGTAAGTGATCTACTTGCTTGTACATACATGTGTTTCAAATATTCCTGTGTTCTTTCAACTTCGACATTTAGATCTCTAGTCCTTAGTAGCTTCGACTTGTCTTATTGTTCTTCTAGTAAGTGCGTTATTCTTCTAGCCATGAAATCTCTTAGTTCTTTCTTTTTCTGTTCTAAATATTCCGCTTCTTGTTTCCTTCGTATCTGATCTTTCTTAATTGAGGTCTTTCCTAGCAAAATAAAAAATGGGACGTTGTTCTCAACAAACTTAATGACCTCGAATTCTTCATCTGTTGAAGTTCTATGAGCACTCATAGGAATATGGGTAAGTCTTCCACATAGGGTTATCAATTTTCCTTTAAACAATCCTATTCCTCCCAATGAAGGAATCATAGTAGGATTTCCCAAAATTTCCCAAGTTCCTTCTGTCATGATATTCACCCGTGTTTCCTCATCCAAAACACAGTCTATGTCGAAGTCTCCTATTCTTATTTCTATGCATTCTTTTTCTTTTAAGATCTTTGATAAGTTGATGTCTCTGTGATCATTCAGGGTTTCTTTCATCTGTAATAATACATTCTCTGAGTCTCTCTGGGGTTCTATCACATCCTTAGTTTCTTGGCTTGTCTCATGGTTTTCTTGCCTCATATTCATATTTTTAACTTTAGCAATCATTCTAGGGCAATCCAAAACTTCATGGTCCATAGCTTTACAACAAAGACAACTAGGACCTTTACTATGGAATTCCTTAGCAAGATGTCCTGGTCTTCTACAACCATAACAAAGAGTTAATCCTCTATTTCTTTTAAATGATCCCCAAACCTTCTGGTACTGCGCATTGGGATCATAGTGACTAACCTGCAAACAATTATTTCTAGGATCTCGCATCCATTTGTTAGTCCAAACATTCTTTCTATGCATAGGAATAACATGTCTTTCACTATTTCTATTAGATCTACTCATATCAAATATTCTTTCTTCTAACTGTGCCCTAGTTTTTAGACTAGGACAAAATCTATCAAGTATTCCTAGATCCATACTTTCGAAACAATTTTTTTTCACTTATCTTACCTTTCTCAGACCATAGAACTTTAAGATCTTACCTCTTTTCTTTAGATCAGACTTCCCTTCTTAGCACAGATCTCACAAGTTAAGTAGAATATTGTGCACTACAACAACATATCTATGCACAGATCTTTCTCTTTTATTCAGTTCCCAGTAATCACAGTTTTAGGTCCCGGCAACGGAACCATTTGTTGGCACAGGGGCAGACCCAGGGTTCAATGCTTCAACAACGCACCAACAAAAACCTAACTACCGGCCCTTTCGGCAACACCTGTGGAGAAGATGAAGTCTCACCCAAGGTAGAGGCAGGGGTGGTTGTAGGAATCAAGTGTCTACAACCTAGCTGGGACATAGATATGTGATTACAACATTCTAACAAAGCACTTAACAATTATCATTCATTAGAATTTAACCCTTATTCACATCACATATAAAACCCTAATTACAGAGCAACGCAGTATTCAATCAGATCTAACACATCCAAGCACTTAGCATATAGAAATAGACCAGATCCACATTCATTCACATAATTAATCACTAAGCCACTATATCAGATGCATCTAACAAAAAAATCACAACACTAAGCATAAATCACAAAAAATCACATAACAACCATAAGCACAAAGCAACCACAACACAGAATATACGTGGTTCACCCCAGTGTGGGGCTACGTCCACCAACTCTTCTTCTTCTTTATTATCTTTTGTCAATCTTCGTACATGCACAGAGTCTCAGAATCCACTCTGCATAGGATAGGAGATCTGTGCGCACCTCACCAGATCCTCCTTCCTCGAGCTAGGTTCAAGCACAAAGCCTTCTTACAATCACTTACACTCAACGCTGTAAGTTCTCAACATACAATATGCACAGAGCTAGCTTATTCGCATAGATATGATTACTTGCACTTATCACACTACAACACTTAGCTTACCACTGACTTCTTCGTACATCACCTAGCTTTCTATTTATACTTTACAAAAGGTGCCTAAACATGGGTAAACCCATGGGCCGACATCCCATACCCATTAGATAAACCCTAAACCCAAAAATTCCCTAAAAAGGAGCCGAGATCCCACGATCTCCACTTCGCCTTGCGTTGTGCCTTCGACCAGCCTATTGAAGTCCCAAAAATGGTCAACCATGACCAAGGTTCTCCAAATCTTAGTCAAGGGCCAATAGAGAGTTACCACCAACTCCACCAACTTCTCAATAAGATCAATATCTTATATGTATAGAAAGTGTTAGCACATGAAATGTACTTGTAACATCCCCGACCATCAACCCCACTAGAGGGCAACACTAATACATGAAACATACATACATACATACATACATACATACATACATACATATATATATATATATATATATATATATATATATATATATATAAGATGGATATTAAATCAGATTACATTCAACATAGATTTACTGCCATCATACATAATTAAATAGAATTAACCATAAATATCATAACCATAACCACGGGGCTGACAACCCACTTCTTCAACACACTCCTCGACTCAGCTCCAGTTAGGTGAGGAAAAAAGAAACGATTCAACACTCATTCACACAGGGATGACAGTAGAAACTATAGATGGGCATGGCACCATAGGTGGCAACAACCCATACTAAAACAACACACAATTAAGGCAATTACTGAGGTGTCGGTTTCCTCCGAAGATACAAAACAGTTCATGGATTTTGGGTTTTCAAGTGCATGTGTGAATATTGCAAAGGTCAAATACAGAGGCCATGAGATTCATGGAAATACACCGGTCGGCTTCATGGTTCTCACTTTCAGTAATGCATGATAAGAAAATTAAGTAGAGGTCGATTACAGAGGTCTCATGGTCTCAGACGGAGGATCGGGAAAACTGGCAGAACGAACCCCCAACTCAGCTGACGCTTCAACTTTTAACTCCATTCAACCAGGTCGACACTTGTCTTCTTGGATCTGCATGCGTTCCCTTTTTCACACGTTGGAGCTACATGCTTTGCCTCTCCCAGGACTTAGGATAAAAAAACATGTTTGTCACATAGCTTTGGAATAATAATAAATCATTATTCTCAAGGAATTAAGCCCCTGAGCTTAGCCCCTCTTTCCAACCTTTCAGTCCCCTTTCCCTTACCCACTATGTGGAAGCTTAGTCCCCCATCACTCTTTCTTCGTGGTCGGTCTGCACACAATGATGTTTAATCTTTATTAATGTTCTGCATAATTACATATACAAAAATAGGCTCATGGCCTTTAACACTTAGGCTCTCTAGCCTAATAAACACAAAATCCCACCAACTTATCAATACCCGTCTCACCACCCTACAAAACATGATTTACAATTCATAAACATGTTTACAATTCATAATATAACTGGGGCACTACCGAGGGATATTACAATCTCCTCCCCTTATTTTTGTACTGTCCTTAGTGCAACTCTTTACACAACATCAACAATATTTTCAAAATAGTAAAAAAGATGTGGGTATTTTGCCCGCATAGCATCTTCATGTTCCCAAGTCACATCCTCATGACCGTACCAGGTCCACTGGACCTTTACAAGCCCTATGGTTTGATTCTAGAGCTATTTTCTTTTCTAGTCTAATATGCGCACAAGATGCAGTTGCAAGACACCTTCTTGCTCCACCTGAATCAAATTCCAATCGATTACATGATTAACATCAGGTATATATTTCTTAAGAAATGAAACATGAAACACATTATGTACAGTCATGGATGCAGGTAATGCAAGCATATATGCAACTGGCCCAATCCTTTCTAGGGTTTCAATTGTCCCACAAAATCTGCCTGCCAACTTGGCGCAGTTTCCCAGCTTCAAGGAACTTCTACTGGCTTTCACTTTCAGGAAAACATGATTGCCCACTTTAAAATCTTTGTGGGTTTTGTTTTTATCAGCATAACTTTTCTGCCTGTCTTGAGCAGCTTTCAAATTCTGCTTAATTTTTAGCATTTGTTCTTTCATTTCCTTTAGAAACTCTGGCCCAACTATTTCCCTATCATCTGGGTTATCCCAACTTACTGTAGTATTGCACTTTCTGCCATAAAGTGCTTCAAATGGGCTCATCTTCAATGATTCTTGATACCCATTGTTGTAGGCGAATCCTACCAAGTGTAGGTAGTCTCCCCATTTCAATGGTTTGTCCATCACATACGTCCTCAATATGTCTTCTATTACTCGATTCACCCACTTTGTCTGCCCATCCGACTCATGATGATAGGATGTACTGAAGTTCAGATTCATTCCGAACCCCTTGAATAACCCTTTCCACAAACTTGAGGTAAATTTCAGGTTTCTGTCAGACACAATTGTCTTGGGAATTTCATGCAATCATGCCACTTCCTTCATAAAGATGTCGACAGCATCCAATTCCTTGTGATTAGTCTTTAACAAAATAAAATGGGCATCTTTCGTAAGCTTGTCCACCACCACCATGATGGAATCATGCTGCTTGCCTATTCTGGGAAATCCTGTGATGAAATCCATTGTCACCACTTCCCACTTCCTCTCAGGAATGGGTAAAGGCTGATGTAATCCTACTGGGTGCCTATGCTCAACTTTAACCTTCTGGCACTCCATACATCTAGAGATGTATTCAACAATCTCTTTCTTCATACCTGGCCAAAATTAATGGCTCTTGACTGCTGCCATAGTCTTCTAGTATTCAAGGTGCCCAACATAAGGCACATTATGCATTTCATGCAAAATCATAAGTTTCAAGTCCTGGACATTAGGTACATAAGTTATGTTCTTGTACAAAATTTATCCATTAGCCTCTAATTTATAATTTTCCACTTTCTGTGGCATCTCACCTTGCTGTAGCTTTGCTACCAAATCCCTATACTACAAATCTACATTTGCAAATTCCAAAATTATTCCTTTAATATTAGTTTGGTACATGCTAATGGTCGTAGCATGCAATTCATGCACTCTCCTACTGAGTGCATCAACCACTTTGTTCTCTTTTCATTTGATATGCTTGATATCAAAGTCATATTCACAAAGAAACTCCAACCACCTACTATGCCTAGCATTCAAGGTTGGCTGATAAAACAAATATTTCAGATTATTGTGGTATATTCTTAGTTCGAAACTCCTTCCCATGAGATAATGCCTCCATTTATTTAGAGCGTGTACTATGGTTGCCAACTCCAAATAATGAGTTGCATAGTTCCTTTCGTGCTCTTTCAAATTTTTGGATTCACAACAAATTATAAATCCATTCTAACCGAGGACTCCTCCCAGTCCTTCTTTGCATGCATCTATACACACTACAAAGTCTTCATTCAGATCTGCAATCCTTAGGATTGGAGCACTGGTTAACAGTTGCTTCAATTGTTGGAATCTTCTCTCACATTATTTTGTCCACTGAAATTTCTTCTTCTTTCTTTGCAAGGAAGTGATAGGGTGAGTTATCCATGAGAACCCTCTGATAAACCTTCTGTAATAACCATATAGACCCATAAAGGATCTGAATTCCATCACATTCTTTGGCACTGACCATTCTCTGATGGCCTCAATCTTCTTAGGATCTACAACTATCCCATCCTTCGAAATAATATGCCCCAAGTAATGGATCTGCTCCTGATAAAATGAGCACTTGCTCAAATTGGCATACAATTGGTGCTCTCTTAGCACCTGCAACACCATCCTTAGATGTTTTTCATGATCTTCCTCCAACTTGGAATACACCAGAATGTCATCCAGGAAGACTATGACAAACTTGTCTAGATAGTTCCTGAATACACCATTCATCAGGCACATAAAAACAATGGGTGTGTTCGACAACCCAAATGACACCAGTATGAATTCATAATGACCATACCTTGTTCTAAAGGAGGTCTTGATGATGTCTTCATCCTTTATCCTTACCTTTTGATATTCCGACCTGAGATCTATATTCAAAAATATCTTTTCATCCTTCAATTGATCGAAGAGGTCATCAATCCTCAACAAAGCATATTTGTTCTTTACAGTTACTTTGTTCAATTGTCTGAAATCAATACACAATCTCAGTGTCCCATCCTTATTATTCACAAAATGGACTGGGTCACCCCAAGGTGATTCAATTGGGCGTATATACCCCTTCTTCAGAAGCTCTTCAAGCTGCAATTGCAGTTCTTTCAACTTCGATGTACTCATTCTGTAAGGAGCTTTCGACACTGAAGCTACTCCAAGCATCAAGTTTATAGAGAAGTCAATATCTCTCTTCGGGGGTAGTTCGGGTACCTCCTGAAATACATCTTCAAACTTCTTTAGTACCACATTATCTCCAATATTTGAGACCTCATCCTTAGATGCTTCCTCCACATGGGCTGCAAATAATTGACAACCTTTTATGTAGCACTTCTTCAGTTTTATTGCTGAGATTTCTCTGATAGAAACAACTCTGGGAATTCCTTGGACTATTTTCTAATTTTCTTCCTCATCCAGGAAAGTGAATTAATTGTTCTGAAATTCCAATATGGCATGGTGTTGGTCCAACTAGTCCATACCAATTAGATAGTCATAAGAACCTAAAGGAAAAAATTTCAATTCATCCTTTGTGCTCATTCCATTCATGTCCACTAGACAAGACTTAACTAACTCAATGACATTCCTCTTGGTTCATATAGCCAACTGCACTAACCAAGACTTTTCATGTTTGCTTCTCGACAATTGCAAACTTTCCACCACTCTAGGATCTATATAACTATGGCTAGCCCCTGAATCAATTAAAATAGTAAAGGCATGGTTGTTGATCATAGCTTCCACTTCAATCATGTGCGACTGATATTTAGCTTTCTTGTTGTCTAGGGATGCGTAGATCTTGGGTATTCTACTGTCCATGTCTTCCACTGTTTCAGCTTGCTGAACATTATGGACAACTCTCACTTTGCCATTTTTATGGGGACAATCTTTGTACTTGTGTTTTCCTTGACAACCCCAACACTGAATGGGTGTCTGCCTTGGCCTTTTTTCCCCTACATCAGCCATTTTCTGGCTCTCTAAACGATGGTTGTCCTTGAGGAATGTTTATGAAAAAGGAAGGTTTGTTTCCCTTCTGCCTCTGCTCTTTCTTAAACTTCTTCTGGTCAACCCAAGCCTTCCAAAAAGTAGGCTTTTCTCTTTGCTTCTCATATAAGCATCTCGCTCTTCTTATAGTTTCTTCCATAGTATTAGGATCATCATACTGAATCTTGTCACCGATGGAAGGTGGAAGTCCACTCAGATACCTTTGAATCTTGACAGTCTCATCCTTGATGAACAAAAAATACTTCAGTAATTCCAAAAACCTACGTTCATACTCATCAATGTTCATGCTTCCCAGCTTGAGTTCAAAGAAATCTTTCATCTTTCTGTCGTAGTATCTTTTAGTCAAGTATTTCTTGTCGAAATACCTCTTGAATTCCTTCCAAGTGACATCTTTCTCTCTAATGTGTTTCACCTGCACAAGTTGATCCCACCACATGGATGCTTTTCCTTTCAGTTGATACATCGCAATTCTTCCTTCTGCATGAGAGGAATAATTCTGCGGTTGGAAATATTTCCTCATGCCAAGAAACCATGTTTCAACATATTCCTCCTTCTTATGTTCTCCATCAAATGTAGGAGGCTTAATCTTGTTCATTTCGCCCCTCATTTCATCCACTCCAATTCTCATGTTCTTTTTGGTAGGAGATGGGCTTGAACTACTGTGTACCCTCCTCTTGGAGCAAACTTGGGAGTGATGATGGTGTCTACCAACACTCCTTGATCTTCTTCCCTCAGAATTATGGTGACTCCCTGTTTTGCTTGAGTCTCTCTCCTTATCCAACTTCTTTTCTATTCTGTCCAGAATATTCATTAACTTTAAGTTGAATTCTCCCTGGTGTTCCTTAGCTTTCATGAACTTTTTGCTATCTTCTCAGTGAGTTTGGGCATCTTTCTGCAATTTTTCAATGATTTTCATCATATTCCCTTCCTTATGTATCTCTTATCCATGTCCAATGGAGTTCGACCCTTCAAATCCCAAATGAACATCCATCCCTTTAGCTTCATTCTCTGAACTGGAAGCATTCTATGTCTCCTCCATTTCTTTGCACTCAGTGTCATTTCTATTCAGTTCTGGAACTCGTTAAACTTCTTCAAACATAATGTGCAAACAACCGAAATTTTTAGGCCATTATTCCTTAACAAATCCCACAACATTCATAAACAAATCTGATTCAAGAAAACATTCAGTTTTCATTCTCTGTGATTCTCATTCAATCAAGAATCCCCGTAGATTTATTCTTTCATATCTCTTCTCTGCTAAGTTTTCAGGCACTAGCCTCTTTCTCTCAGTTCCCAACCCATGTGACCATGGGTCATGACCAAGCACTAGATCAATAAGCGCATACTTGGGACTTTAGCCTTCGGCTTCGGAAGATTTCCAAGCATAACACAACAGTCACTTAGAGTTCCGAGTTACTGAACTCGCGCAGTAGGGTGGATCAACGGTCCACATCTACCCAACATCCAATGACTGACACTCGTTGTGAAACCTCAGGCGTCTGAGTTCCAGGACTTCAGGACTTCAGAAGATTTCACATATGCACACCCTGAACCATTAATCTCCGATCACTCCCACGTCACCTTAGGTGACGTTATTATGTCACATCACTTAACATTTTCCCAATTGCGGGGGCATGCAACGGTGGTTTGGATCAACCGGCCTTTCGTCCTGCAATTCTTCTAATGCTTACACGTAACCCCTCAGGGAAACCACAGTTTGGATTGCAGGACCGCCTTGGAGAATTAGCTTCCGTGCAACTTGGGTCCCCGCAATGCCTTCTGGCCGTTGATATTGATGTATCGTGATCAATGCCACTGTGGGTCCTCTGACTTTTAACTACGTTGCATAACATCGTGCCCCACTAAACCTACTCATACAGGATGCCACATGGAGAAATAATAGCCCATTCATATGGGCGCCACTCGTCACGTTCCAAATGCCATTTCAATCTTCCACGGGTTCCAAACCCACTGACATGTGGCACACATCCCATGTGTCCACGTCACCTCCACGTGATGTCATCATGACTCACCACTTCGACTCTTCGGGCTTCGAGAGTTTCAACTGCTGTATGCTCTCTTTTTCCCGGAGCGCTTTCCCCCAAAGTTCATGATATGCCGACGTGTGTCCTCCTTCATGATCAATGACTATGAGTGAATTTGACACATTGGGCTTCGGGAGTTTCAAACTCACAACACTTGCCTCCTCCTGAAGTACTTCCACTAGAAGTACACAATCTCTTGACGCATGTCCTTCACAACGGACGGTTGCAGTCTACTTCGAGACTTCAGGAGTTTGTCACACTCCACACTTGAAATCCTCCAAAGTGACTTTCCTTTTCCTTCTTGGACATGAATCTAATGGTAATGCTCTTTCCCTATGGTCTAAGATGTAGATCTTCTTCGAAAGTTTGTGCCTCAACGCATTCCACTTCTCCCGATTTCCAAACTCCGAAAGGATTTCAGGATAACCTTCCTACACCTTCTCTGGATCTGACGGTCGTAAAGGACTCTCCTTTTTCCAAAACAGATCCTACGGCCCCAACACCCCAAATGTTGAGCTCTCTCTCTCTATGGTAAAATACCACACCGTCTGTGGTTTTATTCTACCGCTACTCCTCCTAAGCTTCGTAACACGACTAAGTAACCCCTTGGCACTTAGAAACATTCTAAGGTTCGAAATTGGTTCCATCCGAACACCATTTCTACTTGAACCCTTGGGTCCAAAGACCACCTATCTGGCCCATCCAGGCTCAGCGTTGAAACCATGGCTCTGATACCATATTGTAACGTCCCCGACCATCAACCCCACTATCGGGCAATGCTACTACCCAGAACATTCCCATACATATATATAACATGCATATTAAATCAAATTAACTCATTCAACATAGAGTTACTACCATCATACATACTTAAATAGAATTAACCATAAATATCCGGAATACATGATAATATTACAAGCATCACAAACATGAATTTTAATTGAAATTAAAACACATAATGATACTTATCTTTGAAGCTGTAATAACTCCACCAACTATGTGCAGACCTTCCATGAACCTACTAGCCTTAGACCAAGTCGTTCATCATGCTCAGCAGTGGGTCACCCCCGATCTGGGACTAAGATCAACCCAAGGCAAGGGAATCCTGGAGTAGGCTGAGGTTACAGGAAAACTACATAGTGCAACTAGAAGGATTCTCTCTAGGAGCCTTTTTACACCCACTACTCATAGAATCTCATTCCCCACATGCTTGTTCCACCCGAGAGTATACACCTTCACAAGAACAGTCCATCGATGCTTCACCTCCCTCTCTAGGTCTCGACAACAGGCCAGATAAAGAATTATCAGATCTTCGTAGTTGGTGTTGGACTCTCTCTCAGAGAAAACCACTTCCCAACATACTCACTCACCTCGAGAGAGCTTCTCACATGCCTGACAACCTGCCTCTTCAACCATGGGCTTGACAACCTGCTTCTTCAGCACACTCCTCGACTCGGCTCCAACCAGGTGAGGACAACAACAACGGTTCAACACTCATTCACACAGGTATGACAATAGCAACAACATATGGGCATGGCACCACAGGTGACAACAACCCACGCTAAAACACTGCACAACTAAGGCGATTACTCATGTGTCGGGTTCCTCCGAAGACACAAAACAGTTCACAGATTTCAGGTTTTCAGGTGCGTGCATGAATATTGAAAAGGTCGAATACAGAGGCCACAAGATTCACGTAAATACATCAGTTGGCTTCACGGTTCTCGTTTTCAGGAATGCATGACAAGAAAATTAAGCAAAGGTCGATTACAGAGGTCTCACAGTCTCAGACGAAGGATTGGAAAAAATGACAGAATTAATCTGCAACTCAGTTGATGCTTCAAATTTTAACTACATGCGCCCAGATCAACACTTGTCTTCCGAGAGCTGCATGCATTCCCTTTTGCACATGTTGGAGGTGCATGTGTTGCCTCTCTGAGGACTTAGGATAAAAAAACATGTTTGTCACATAGCTTTGGAATAATAATAAATTATTATTCTCAAGGACTTAAGCCCCTGAGCTTAGCCGCTCCTTCCAACCTTTCAGCCCCCTTTCCCTTACCCACTCTGTGGAAGCTTAGTCCCCCATCACTCTTTCTTCGTGGTCATTCTGCACACAACGATGTTTAATCTTTATTCATGTTCTACATAATTACATATACAAAAACATTCTCCTGGCCTTTAACACTTAGGCTCTCCAGTCTAATAAACACATAATCCCACCAACGTATCATTACTTGACTCACTAGCCTACAAAACATGATTTACAACTCATAATATAACTGGGGCACTACCGGGGGATATTACAGTACCGATGGTCATCTCCATTTTATTTGTTTTCTTTGTCTAGTTTTGTTAGGGTCATAGCTAGTCTTTGGAGACTAGATGATAGGTCTTGGTCATTAGGGTCATTTAATAATAATGAAAAATGGGTTCATTTAGTTCCTGTCTAATTGTATTTAAGCATATTGTTGAGTCATAGGAAGAGGGATTGATTATGTGGTCAAGTTAGTATGGTCTCATGGTCATCATGGTTTTTTCATCATTACTCAAAAGGGACAAGGTAAAAAAGGGTCACTTCATTACGTCTTTATGTGTTAGGAGAATTTTTCTTTATGTGTAATGGGTCACTCATACACTTATTACCCGAATTTGTACCTGTTATGGCATTAACCAATCAAATGTAAATTCATTGTGAAAGTTCCAAACTTTTCGCAACGAAGTCTTGTCAACTGTCAAATCGTTGCATAACCATCTTATTCTCTGGTCAGATTGGTAATGATGAAGGCCCAAGCTCTCATCGTGCATATGACAGAGGAAAATAGGGAGATGGAAGTGAATATAGTTGTACACCTGTATGATTGTGAGAAAGCTATTGACAACAACATAAGCATGGCAAAAAGGTCCTTGTATCTTCATAAGCAACTAAAGAATGTATACAAATAGAAAATGTTTCTACGAAAGGAAAACAAAGTTCTGAAGAGGAAGATGCATCATATGGAAGAAGAGGTTTCCAAAAGGAGTTTGGATGTGCTAGCACAAGCTGCTGCCAACTAGCATTATACTGAGCAATTTTGTAACTGATATAATGATGAAGAGTCTTATTGGTAACACTTGGAATATATGTTGATCATGAATTACTAAAAAGAGGTCAATACTGGTGTTCAAAACATTTTTTCAGTTAAAAAGGGAAGGAACCTCTTGCTAGCATTGAATACAGTGAAGAAAATGTGTGACAGGCTCAAAATCCGCATCTATAAAGATTTCACAGTGAAATCTTGATTCGCTGTGAAACTGTCATATACAAAGATTTTGCAGCAGATTGGTACGCTGCGAAATGTTATTTTTATCATAAATTTTAAAATACGAACTGGGTTTTGCTAAATATTTTTATGGATAATGGACAAAAAATCATCCCAACCTAGTTCACCATTTGGGAGAAAAGTCAAAAACATCATCTACAGAGATTTCACAGCGAAATCTACGAGGACGCTGCAAAACTACACAATCATCAAAGTTAACCTCTATTCGAAGTGTCAGCTGGAACAAACGACTTCTAAAGTATCTGATAAACAGGTTAGACAGGTATTTCATCATCAGATTGATTGATCAACATGACATGTTTCAAAATATATTTATTATGTTAGACAAGATCCGAAAAATTAGGAGTTAGATGCATTTTATGTTTTATCTTGTTGTAACAACTCCTAGAGAAAAGGGAATCCAATGCAACCACTTTTGATTCGACCCCACTAGACTAGATGACATTGAAAAACTATATATTGTGTAATTTTGAGTAGGAGGGGGTTGGAATTTTGGATTTTTGAGACTGTCTCATCTATTTCTTTGAACTTATGCACATGAAAACTCTGTGTATTTAGATTACATGATTCTAATACATGGGGAGATTAGCTATCTTGGTTCCTCTTCAGTTATTATTCTTATTCTTCTTTAATGGGATGCTCTAAATGATTTATTACATGATATTATGTCCATTAAAAAATTCTATGTTTCTTGGTTGAGAGGTTCTCAATTAGGAAATATTCTTCAGTGAACTATTCAGTCAGAGTTGGAAGC
>ML777216.1:1487068-1513026 GCA_009831015.1 Picea engelmannii | reverse complement strand
ACTAAAAATAGATTTATTTCAAATTTAAAAAAATAAAAAATATATAAATTTATATATTAACTGATTCTTGAAATAAATTTGTTTCAGATTTAAAAAAATAAAAAATATATAAATTTATATACTAACTGATTTTTCTGGTTAACGCCATCATCTTAATTTGAAATTACTTATCTAACTGATTTTTCTGGTTAACTCCATCATCGGAGTTTGAAATTACTTATCTAACTGAATTTACATGGGCTGTTTATATAACCAAATATCATATATCATAAATATCTTTCGTTGGCATCCATTGCAGTCCAAGTGCACCAGACTTCTTGAAACCCACATTCTCTCCTGGTCAAAAGTTTTAACCTATCACTTTAAACTAAGGCAGGGGCTTTGCAGCTCTCCTTGTTTTCCAGTTAGACAGTCTATAGATATTTTGATCAGCCAGATCGATAGTTATGATCTCTCTTGGGTTAACACAATATTTTTCAGTAATATAACAGTCGGCTTGGAGACTTAGCCATTTTTTGAGTTCTACGAGACTTCAGTCTTGATTTCCAAGGTTCGAAGCCACTCTAAGGCCATTACAAGTTATTTAAAACTTAAAGGGGGGAATCTTGCATGATTGCAGGCTCTCCATACAAGGATACAAAACGCTCAAGTACTCAACAATCCATACTTACTCATTTTCACGATTATCAGTTGAGTAATAAAAATCATACATATTCTGACTTTCATGCATTCAAACTATGGGCTATAGACATCTGAGTTTCCTCTTAGATTCAAACATTTACACATGCATATAATATAGATATATATCAGTCATAAGCAGTTCTAGCGCGTAAACACTTATCTGGCAAGGAAATTTTCAACCTGATTGACTGAGAGAGTTCGCCTTTTCTCCCAACCTTAGACCTTGCTGCAAAGTAACTTCCTATAGCATGCCACCCCCATTCCAAGCCATGATACCACCAAGGAAATTGACTCAATAGGATTCCAAGTTTGTGATGATCCAGGAAGGTTTCTCTCCTTCCTCCTTTGACATAACAAAAGTTGCCACCTCCCAGTGAGCTTCGGGTCTCCACAGGTTTATTAGGTGGTTTCTCAACTGGTTTTCATCTGCACAAGTGAGTCCTTTCTCTACTCAATAGTCCCTCAACGACCTTCCATTACCAGTGCCAGTTGTTTTCCAGTAAGCACCAAGTTGCATCCCACTATTGCTTCAGTTCGTGATCTGAGTCTTCTCTGTTCACGGTGATCATCAACAACTCAGAAAAGCTTCTTGTTTTCCTATAGAAAGCTATTCTTCTATTTCTCTTCCTTAATAATCACATCCAAACCTCCGTGATCTATTATTTCTTGCTCGTATGTATGTCTCTTCTCATTTTCGATCATGTTTTCCTCCTTCAGTCTTCTTCTCTATCCCCCTCAGATCTTTGTGACTTCATGTAAACGTAACCTGCAACCTGCAATTCCTAGTCTGAAGGGGCGGTTCCATGGTATCTCCTTATCATTTGTTCAATCGACCTTTTTCTTTGCATGGACTAACTCCCAACAATCATTAACTGCCCCAACCACTTATGCAACTTATTTTAATGGTCACATGGTTTTCATATAAGTCTGGTATGTTGGTAGGTGTGGATTTATGTTTGCAAGCATAAATTAGCTTGTTCTGTAATCTTCCTATTTTCTTCACTGGTACATCTCAACTCCAATTCACTCAACTGTTCAATTAGTGCCTCAGCCTCATCAATTTCCTCTGGTGTATCATGGCCATTACTATCAAGTTTGTTCCCTCTTAGTCAACGGTTTGGTGTTTATATTAAATCAAAACATAAATACATACATCATCACATTAATATATGAAGCTTGTGCATAATTACGGTCTTGGAGGAAAATGGGGTGTTACATTCCCCTCCCCCTTAAGAAAACACTATCCTCGGTGTTTAAAACACCATGTATATACAATTATACATTAAACAAAAATGGGTATGCCAATCTCATGGCATGTTCCATCTCCCATGTAGCTTCATCTTCTCCAAAGTGCTTCCATTACACCTTGAACTGCATGATGGCTTGGTTCCAGAGCATTGTTTATTGCTTGTCCATGATGCATTGAGGCTCTGGATGGAATTCTCCCTATGGCTCCACCTGTATTACATTCCAATCAATAACATGATTATAATCATGTACATATTTATTTTAAAATGACACATGGAAAACATTATGTTCTTTAATAGTAGGTCATAAATAAAGTCTATATGCTACTGGTCCTATTCTCTCTAGGATTTCAAACAGTTCACAATATCGGGGAGCCAATTTAGCACACATCCCATTTTTAGGGGGATTCTCTTGGTTTTCACCCGAAGATACACGTGGTCTCCTACTTTGAATTCTCTGGGGTTTTCTTGCTATCAACATAGCTCTTCTGTCTATCCTAGGAAATATTCAATTTCTGCCTTATCTTCACTATGGCATGTTCCATTTCTTTCAGCAATTCAGGTCCAAGCATAATTTTATCCACAAGATTGTCCCAACTAATCGAAACTCTGCACTTTTTTCCATATAGAACCTCGAACAAGATCATCTTCAATGATTCTTGATAACCATTGTTGTATGCAAACTCTACCAAGGGTAGGTATTCTTCCCATTGCTTGGACCGATGCATAACATGTATCCGTAACATATCCTCTAACACTTTGTTCACCCTTTTGGTCTAACCATCTATTTGAGGTGGTAGGCCATGCTAAATGACAATTGCGTTTATAACCCAACAAACAAGCTTCTCCAGAAGTTCAAGGTGAAATTAGCATCTCTGTCTGATATGATGGTTTTAGGAAAACCATGCAATCTAAATATTTATTTCATAAAGACATTGGCAACGTCTATGGATTTAAAAGTAGATTTTATGGGATTGAAATGAGATTTCTTGCTCAACTTATCTACTACAACCATGATTGCATCATGTTGTTTAATTGTCTTTGGTAAACCTATGATAAAATCCATGGAAATCACTTCCCATTTCCATTCTGGTATCTGTAATGGTTGCAAGAGTCCAACAGGGTGTCAATGCTCGACTTTTACTTGTTGGCACTCCAAACACTTCGTAATGTAATGAGCAATGTCTTGTTTCATTCCAAGCCAATAATAAAGTTTTCTAACTGTTGTCACCATTTTCTGGTAACCAGGGTGACCTACATATGGTATTTTATGGAATTCGTCCATAATCAAGTGCCTAAAATCCATTGAATTAGGTACATACAACATGTTATTGTACAACAACATATTATCATCCCTTAGCTGATATCCTTCATACCTCTTTTCCCTAGGTTCCTTTTGCAACATTTCCTTCACTTGATTAAAGAACTTGTCTTCCAGAAAGAGGGTCTTAATCTTCTGCTAAATGTCAGACTCTCCTACACTTGTTGCTGCTAAGTTTATTTTCTAAATGCTTCGGCTGAGTGCATTGACTACTTTGTTCTCTTTTCCTTTTATGAGTTTGATTTCGAAGTCAAATTCACTGATCAATGCTATCCACCTTGCCTGTCTAGCATTCAAAATAGGTTGGTCAAATAAATACTTCAGACCACAATGGTCGGTCATGAGGATAAATCTTCTCCCGAGCAGGCAATGTCTCCACATATTCAGGGCATGTATAATTGCTAAAAGTTATAGGTCGTGGATAATATACTTGTGCTCATGGTCGTTCAACTTACGTGATTCATAACAAACCACTTGTCCTTCTTGCATGAAAAATCCACCGAGTCCTTCTTTGCAAGCATCTGTGCAAACCACAAAGTATTTTTTTGGATCTACAATCTTTAAAACATGGGCATCAGTCAATAGTTTCTTTAGTTGTTGGAAGCTATATTCACACTCTAGTGACTAGATAAACTTATTCCCTTTCCTTTGTAATGAAGTAATAGGGTTACTGATCTTGGAGAATCCCTTGAAGAACCTCCTGTAATATCCAGCCAATCCCATGAAGGATCTCACTTCTATCACATTTCTAGGGGCAAGCCAATCCCTGATTGACTTGATCTTTGCAAGGTCTACTTCCACTCCTTCAGTTGAGATTACATTGCCTAGATACTGGATTTCCTTTTTAAAGAAATCACACTTGCTTTAATTAGCGTACAATTGATGTTCTCTTAACACCTGTAACACCATTCTAAGGTGTTCTTCATGCTCCTCTTGATTCTTGGAATACACCAAAAATCCGTCCACGAATACTAAGACAAACTTGTCTAAATACTTGTTGAGCACACCGTTCATCAAACAATGAATGTAGCTGGTGCATTTGTAAGCCCAAATGGAACCATGACAAACTCATAGTTCCCATACCTTGTCCTAAAGGTTGTCTTGTGGATTTCCTCATCTTTAATCCTGACTTGGTGATATCTCGACCTCAAATCTATTTTTGAGAAAAATATAGCCCCTCTGAGCTGATCAAAGAGATCGTATATTCTAGACAAAGGATATTTTTTCTTGATGGTCATCTTATTCAACTATCTATAATCGATGCATAGCCTCAAGGTACCATCTTTCTTCTTTACAAACAGGGTTGGTGCTCCCCATGGAGACACACTCAGCCTGATGTAACCCTTGTCCATCATTTATTTCAACTGCATTTTCAATTCCACCAACTCTGGTGTGCTCATCATGTAAGGCACTCTTGATGCTAACACTGCTCCAGGTATGAGTTCGATTGAAAAATCAAGATCTCTTTTTGGAGGTAATCTAGGAACCTCCTTAGGAAACACATCTCTGAACTCCCATAACACTGGGTGATCTTCAACCTTCATTTCCTTTCCTTCTGTTAATTTTAATACTTGTATAGCATACAAGGGACACCCTTTTCTGATAAACTTCTTAAGTTGCAACGCTGATATTTTCCTCACAGAGACTGGCTTCTGAATGCCTTGCAAAATTATGGTATTTCCTTTCTCATCTTCACATTCTAAAATTTTCTCATAACAGGTTAATTTTTCTTTATGGGCAACTAACCAATCCATGACCAATAGTGCGCCATAAGAATCAAGGGGTAGGATATTCAGACCCACTTGGGTCTAAAATCCATCCATTCCAATGGAGCAACCTTCAACTACCTCTACCACTTTCCTCTTGGTTCTAGTGTCTAACTCAACTAACCATGCTTTGGTGTGATTCTTTCTCTGTAATGAACATGCCTCAACCACTCGAGGTGAAATATAACTAAGATTAGATCTCGGTTCAATTAAAATAGATATTGGTCGTTCAGTAATAATACCTTTGATTTCCACCACAAAGGCCTTGTGGTCTTCTTACCGATTTTTTACCTATGCATACATTCTCGACACACTCCTGACTACGTCATTGATAGTAGCTATCTCCTGCACGTTATACACTCTTCTATTGTCATTATGGCAGTGGGGACAATCCCTCAACAAATGTGGCTCTCCACATCCCTAGAATTGCAAAGGTCCTTTATTGGGCTCCTCTGTTCTTTCCCTTGCTTGCTTTGTTGGTTTATTCATACTTTGAGATGGAAAATGTTCTTGATGCACACTCCTTATTATCTGAACCAACTATGCATCCTTCCCAGAATTATTGCAGGGAAAAGACTTGAATCCCTTCTTCTGGAATCCACTCTTGTCCTGCCTTTCCCAATCTTTGGAAGACTCATGTTTGTGCTTATATTAATCGTAAAAACATTTGTCCTTCCGAATGGTGTCATCCAACGTCTTAGGTTTATCAAAATCAAATCGATCTTGGTAGGACTATTTTAACCCACTGAGAAAACGATGGATTCTTGCCTTCTCATCCTTAAGGTAGGGAACATACCTCATATTATGACCCAAGGGGAGAATATATCATATTTGGGGCTAAATGTATATGATATGATCCCAAGGGGGGGAATATATGGGCCTAAATGTACATGTAATGTGTAAATATATATGTAATAAGGCTGACCTAATGGTAAAGGGGCCTCATGTGCAAGTGTGAATAGCTATATATAAGAGATCATGTATTCATTATTGGGGGAGGGAATTAAAAAGTGTGAAAGATATTTGGTTATTTGGAGGGGGTTCCCCTATTCTTTCAGGAGTTATTGTGTAACTTATCTATATTGGAGTTGTACTCCACGCTCACATTCAGTACATGGTGTGTACTTCTGTTATATTATGATAATTTAAGTATTTGGTTCATTACACCTCAACAACTCCATACATGTTTTTGCATACACATCCAAGGTAAGTTGTCCCAACTCAAGCTCATGAAATTACTTTATTTTGTTGTCATAGTACTTTTCATATAGATAAGCTTCACAAAAGTGTTTCTCAAACTATTTCCATGTCAAATTTTTTTCCTTTATCCTTTTGATTTCCTTGAGGTACTCCCACCAAATGGAAGCCCCTCCATTCAGGTTAAATACTTCAATTCTTGCCTTGGTATTGTCAGAATAATTATGTACTTGAAAGTACTTTTTCAAAACACTTTTTCAAACCAAATATCCATGCTTTATCTTCTTCTCCTTTCCTTATCTCTCCATCAAAGGTATGTGACTTAGCCTTCTTGAATTCTTCAGTCATAAAACACTAATACTTATTTCTCTTTCTCTTCTTAGAAATGTTGGATTCTATGCCACTATTGGACTGTCCTGCTAAAATAGTCTTCTAGCTAGAGGACTCTGTGGAAACACCTCCACTCAATTTTCCTTTCTTGGTACCCCAGTGATTCATTTTGGAAGAACTCCTTCCTGCATCTTTGTGATCTAGTCCAAGTTTTTGAGCATTCGGAGGGGTTTCCAACCTCTTCGACTCCTGTAATTATACATTGCTAGGGCCTTGCTGTATATGATTTTGAATTTTAGATAGGATCTACAATAGAACTGCATTCAAATATACCTATTCAACATGGGTTCTCATAATTCTCTCATTATCTTCCTTTAGACTTCTCATAGTGGCCATCAAATTTGGAGGGGCTTCTTTGTCCCTCCGTCCATCAGGATTTTCATCTCTAAGGTGAAAGGTGTTTTCATACTATGTTGCACCAATCACCTCTGTGATTTTTCAATTCATCCTACATGTCTAAACAACAATTATCATTAGCATTTTATTTCACTATTTTAAAAACATGCATTCTAGACAACATCAAATCATTTTTACACAGGCTTAAGAGGTCTTGGTGATCCATTCAAGCCTAGAGTTTGAACTCTACTCTGATACCAATTTGTAACACACCCAACCCCCTAAGTACCTTTTAAGGGATGGGGCACTAAAGTTTTCTCTCTTCTTGGCTATCTCAAAACCTCTTTCTGAGTGTACCATCATCTTCTACTCGCCAAGAGATTTCCAACGACTCTAGCCATGCTTAATTTAGAGCTCGAAATCAAAAGTTATGGCCTCCTAAGTTTCCAAGATTCTCATGGGGAAAGTACATCTCACTACCACATGGAATCCATGTGGCACCTCATCACTCGCACCACCTAACGTGGAGAAAAAATGGCACCAAGGTGGCACCCACCTGACTTGCCACTCTGGAACTTCTATCCACATAAGCCTATAATCGTCGTTAGGATTTCTTCTCCCATGGTTCACTCCCACCACCAAAAATTACAACGAAGATACACTGAAGTTCACCTTCCCCAGTGTTATCAAAAAAATTGGTATGTGCGAACACAAACTAATCTCCCTAACTTCAACAAGAAATTATAACAAAACATAGCAGAATACAAGCTTCTCCTTAGATTTCATTGTAATATAAACTAGTTCAAAGAGGGACATATGACATACCTTTTAAACATCGTTTGATCCTCGCTATTATCGTCCTTGCTCCATCTTTGGATTTGTGGGATGTTTAACCTGTTAAGAAGAACAAACCAACAAAGAGAGAGAACAACGATATATATATTTCAATGAATCCTATGTATAAGATCAAGGAGTTATACAATAAAAATGGAAACACTTTTACATGGAAGAAATGTATCACTGCATTATATTGATGAAAGTGGAGAATAAAACCTATGCCTTGATGTTGCAATGTCCCTTCCAATGGCCCTTTGCTTAAACACACACACCTTTGCTCCAATTCTCTTGATGAAGACTATTCACAACCTGACTTGGAAAGCTAAAGAAAAGTTATCACAACTACAATCTTCCACATAATTCTTCATGCATAAGCCAACCTAGCCTTTCCCATGAGAGATCCCTCTTTATATAGGGTGAAAGAGGGATGAATGAGGAGATTAGGATGATCCCACTAAATCATAGAAGCGATTGAGATCCAAATCGATCGGAGGCCACCTCATCTTCTAAAAGATTCCATTCTAGAACTTTCTTGAATTTCACCTTTTTTCCTTGTTTGAGAATCATCACACCCTAAGAAAAAGCATCCTGCAGCGACGTCATAGTCCAATTTGGTGCAGCATGTGACGATCAAGAATCATCACACCCCAAGCATTTAGCAGGGTGCGACGATCTCCTTTGATAGGGTTTTTAATAAAAGAGAGATGATTCGATTTCTCATGGAGAAAGTCTCATTTAATAGCTTTAGGGAACAGAGAAGTGAGTCATACACATATCGTTAGTTGATCACAGGGGTGAAAACAATAATGTGTAACATAATTCCCCCCAAAGTATGAAGTTGGAACATGTGACAACTAAAATACTTTGTAGAATGTGTGTGTCAAGAAAAAGGAGCACATCGGTCGGGAACGTGCAATCCATCAAGCATCTGCATAATAATATACCATTTTCTGATGTATGAATTCCCATACTCAGACTACAAGTGACTCTAATCATATGTGTCAAATGAGTCATGGCCACCAAAAATACACTGTGGATCCATGTCATCGTGATTCAACATAGCCACGAGAAATACATTGTGGATCTATGCTTTAAAAACTCAAATTTCAACATAGCCACGAGACATACACAGTGGATCTATGTGTCAGTACAGACTTATGAACACTCCATCACAACTTGGATCGATATGGTGGTATCCAGGGTCTTCATTTCCATCGTCCCGAAGTAGGAATCTATCCATGTGATTACAGGTGTCAGAGTCGAACATGGTAGAAACCACTTGATTACTGGTCATTAATGGATACCATTAAAAAGTGAAAGGGAAATCACCATTGATGTCAATGACCCCCAAGGTACTCTAGTACAATCCAACAAATGTGAATTGATTATTTGAAGTCCAAAACACGATGGAATCTTCTAATTAGAGGTCGATGATGTGAACCCACTATTAAAAACGAGGAAACCTTCCATTGAGGCATGCAGGTTCCAAGGTACTAAATGATTTCTAAGTCTAATTCCTGAATAATGAATTGAATTCGACATGAAAATACTCTTCACAGGAGGGCCTTAATGTATCCTCCATCAATGACATGAAATATGTAACATATTTGAAGTAGATCAGAGTATAAAGTGATTCAGAACTGACTCAGGGAAGACCGACCTGGTAAGAATTTTAGGACTGTAGATGGCCGACTCGATAAAAGGCTTGTTAAGGTTGAACGTCTCTTGAATATGTGAACGACATGACAATTGTCTTGGAAGCATTGACTCAAGGAGGACCCAACAGATGGATTTGTGGATGGTCAAACAAGAGACAAATGTATTTCCCAACCCGGTTACAATGATGAAGAGGGGCATCATGTTCAAAAGTGACTTACTGCCACTAACACAGATACAGATATACATTTCTTCCAATTTCCCCCCACCATTTCTGGTGAATACCTCTTTATTTTTACGCAAGCTTGAGGAGGATAGCATATGCTTGTAATGTAAGCTCATCCTTCGGATGAGTCCCTTAGAGTATTTTTAATGAACCCTATGAAGGAGTGGTTTTGTCCCATATGGGCCTTTCAATGCTTGTTTTATGAGTCCAAAGAAAGAAAACTCAGGGGTTTTTCATGTTTAGAGAGTCTGAAAAACACTTAAAGAAAACTCCAAAATGTCATTTTTCGTAAATTAGTCTGACGAGACCAAAAAAGAGATAATCTACTGCTCATCATACATTTTCTTAAAATACTTTTATGAGTGTGAAAAGAACAAGGTCGCTCAACTATCTTTTCATGTTTAGGGATCTTGAAAAGACCTTAAAGAAGATTCCATGGGGTTCATTTTTCATATTTCCATTACGAGTCTAAAAAAGCGATAAAAGTTTAATCGACTACATTGTCATAGTTTCATGAGCATGAGAAAGAATAAAGATCATGCTCGAAGTTTTTCCTGAAAACCTTACAAGTATATATACATCATAAACATGCAAAAAACAACCAAAAATGAGTGATCCATATCAAAAGTTCGGTCATTAGGTCTCTCAACCTACAATATCAACACTTTGCAAAGTTCATTAGGTTTATGACATAGGTGAAAATATTTAAAAATTAATTTAGTTTGAAATTAAAATGGTAAAAGTAAATAAAATAGGTCAAAACTAATTCATTTACCATTTCATTTTCATTTTCACCAAACTAGTGCCCAAAACCCTCTTTTTCCTCTGATATTCAAGTGACGATTTTGGAGAGCCCAGTGGATGATTTCTCGAGCCGCTTCCGTGAGGTAGGTATTCTTCCTCCCCTCTCTCTTTTCATGGTAAAATGTTTCAATTTTAATAGTTAAATTTTGAGTTATAGGCAATATTCCAAGGGATATTGCGCTTTGAGATCGTCGTAGGCCCTCCCTATCGTGAACTGCGATGATCCTTAATCACTGCAGGGGTTCTAGAACTGGGGTGAGATGACATTGCACTGTGGGAAAAAGGTCCCATGTGACGACCACAACTCAAAAACTAAAAGGAGAGAGAGAGCTAAGAAAACTTCCAACTTTGAAAATTTGATGAACTAAATCATCTTGTATTATTGTTTGGCATATTTTCATTGGTCATCATGCTTGAATGGAGGGAAAGAGAGCATGAGGAGGAAGATTACTTTGCCGGGAATGATCTGGGCACTGTCATGGTACTCTGGGAGTGTGGCTTGCTAATTTTTTTCAAAGTGTGGGGCATGAGGGCCCAATTGATGCTATTGGAACACTTAGTCTGTATATGGGACGTTAATGAGCAAGAATTTCATGTTGGGATGCATACACTCACCCTAGAGATTGATGAAATCTACTTCTTGACTGGGATATCTCAATGTGGCTCTTGAGTGTGACCATCGGGAAGCATAGGCAATGGTGAACCCATGGATTATTATGTATCACATCACTACGTAGCTGGTACAGAGAAGCATAGTTGCAAATTTTCCATAAAGGATGTTCAAGACTTGCATTTGAGGACTATTCTCTATACTATCACTCATATGGAAGGGAGAATGGCTCCTCACATGGACTTACAGAGCCATTTTCAATATGTTATCGAGTGTATGGAGCCTTGGGTTTTCAACTGGTGTGAGGGCCTCCTAAAAAGCATGAAGAAATAATTGACAAAGTGTAGGACCAATCGATTGAAACAATTCGGATATGGATCTATTTTGGTATCCTTATTCCTAGAGAGGGTCTTCGTTTTGCGTCTACAACATGTGGAATGGAGAATACCCTCTCCATAGGATCCTCGAATGAAGATATGTGTAGACTTGATCGCACGTCATGGTGGCGTGCCAATCGTTACATATGGTCCAACCTTCTTCTAGTGGCTGAGGGATCAACTTTTCATGGTTGAGGACTATGCATATGTCAGGACTGAATTTCGTGAAGATCCCGACTTGGCATTACCTGAGGGTTCTGAGTGGGGAGAGATAGGTAAACATGATTTTTTCATTTTATGTTGTCTTTGGTATTTTAATTATGATTTTTTTTTTTTGTTATGTATCCGAGACTAATCAAGTGCTCTCAACAATGCAAATGTGGTGCCTTTCAGGCCTCTAGGATCATCTCCTATCCAGATATGTGGAGAGATAGGCACAATGGTAGGTCGAGGGGTAGCAACTGAGGATCTCGAGGAGATCGAACACAACCTGTAGGGATTGACCATGAACATCCCTGACATCACTATGGACGAGTTATCTCGACACTACCGACGCCATACAGTTGGTGTGTCAGCATCCATTGGTCGACTCCTTCATCATGTAGCATGGACAATCATTTGTTATAGAGAGAAACATCCTTGATGCATATATATATGAATCCATGTTCTTCACCATTTTGGTCTCAATACACACATTTTTTGTAACTTTTGACGTTATAATATAAAAATTCTAATGGCTTACTTGTCTTTTATATGTACGTGTTTGGATTTATAAATGGCACAAATTTCTATCTAAAACATAATTAGCCAATGCATCTATTAATGTGTTTGGATATCTAGGAATGTGTTGATACTCAATGTAATCAAAATGTTTTTCCAAGAGGCGAATTCTCAAGTATACCCATAACAATGCAGGACTTCAGATGGAATAAATGTTGCTCAATTACAACACCACTAGTTGAGAATCAAGAGGTATAATTAGATGATAGGTGACAAATTAAATGGAGTCAATTAATAACTCAATAAATGCACTGTATTCTGCAATATTATTAGTTGCACGACCAAGGAAAATACTGTATAGACTGATCAACTCATTCGTAGGTGCATAGATTTCCCATGCAATAGACACTATGTTTTGAGTACTGCGACTAGCACCATCAACAAAGTCAATATAGGGTAGCGAGAATGACGACATATGGAAACCAAGCACAAGGCAAGGTAAGCAGCTTAAAGGAAGAATAAGAAACGACAAAAATCACACTAGAGTATGATACACTAAAATACAAAGCACTCATGCAAAACATACTTTAAGCATAGTACTTATTTAGGTAAAGCCCATTTCTGGGTTCACCCAAAGGAATTCCATCATAATCAACCAGCTCATAAGCCCCTTTCTCCAACACTCTTTTAACGATATAAGGGCTACACCACATGGGCTCGAATTTATCACCCCCCATCAAATCACGATGTTGTTCATAAAGAAGAAGTAAATCGCCCTAAGAAAAAAAACGCGGTTTGACATGTTTTTCATATTGATATTTGACATGTTTCTTCTGGGTTTCTATGAATAATGCATGTTCACGACGAGTCTCATCCAATTTCATTAAATACAAGAGACATTCTTCTTCGACCGTGATGTTGGGGAGAAGTTTGACAACTAGTTTTAGAAACAGTATTTCACATTCAATCGATACAATGGATTCGATACCATACACTAACTCGAAAGGCATGAACCCTGTGGTAGATTTAATGGACATCTGATAGGCCCATAATGCCAAAAAAATC
This sequence comes from Picea engelmannii, assembly GCA_009831015.1. Taxonomy (NCBI): domain Eukaryota; kingdom Viridiplantae; phylum Streptophyta; class Pinopsida; order Pinales; family Pinaceae; genus Picea; species Picea engelmannii. Next base: position 1,499,793 of record ML777216.1, on the reverse strand, counting down.
ATTGTGTGCCAACTTGACTTGTGAATCCCTACCATCCGTCGAAGCATAGTGGTTAAAACTTTGTTGATTGCTTCAACTTGGCCATTGTCCCGTGGATAGTAAGGGATTGAGTTTTCATGCCGTAGACCCAACTTATAGGTAAGCTTAGACATCATGAAATTGTGAAAATGGATGCCATGGTCGGTGACGATGTCTTGAGGGACACCAAACCTAGTGACGATATGATTGGATATGAACAATGTTGCAGTTTTCCAATTGTGTATATGGAACAACCAGAGGGTTTCCAAGTGTCAGATAACCCTGACTTTGTCTGCAAGCTGAAGAAATCCTTATATGGGTTAAAACAAGCTCCTCGTACCTAGTATTAAAGACTAGATAAGTATCTTCAAGACAAAGGGTTCAAGAGAGAAACATTTGACAACAATATATATATCAAAATAGAGGGTAATTATTTGTTCATTGTGTTGGTCTATGTAGATGACATCATCTTCGAAAGAATTAATAATGCTTCATTGGTACAATGGTTTGCTTCTGCCATGCAGTCTGAATTTGAAATTTCTATGATAGGGGAACTACCATTTTTCCTTGGTCTGTAAATTACTTACAGGTTTGAAGGATTATTTCTTTCTAAGGAGAAATATCTAAGAGAAATGTTGAAAAGGTTTCAAATGGAATATTTCACACCCATGAGCACACTTATGGTCACTGGATGCAAATTAAGCAAGGATGATGACTCACCTGGTGTTGATCAGAGTTCATATAGGTCTATGATAGGTATCCTATTGTACATCACAACATCATGTCTAGACATAATGCATGTTGTTGGAATGGTAGGAAGGTATTAGGCTACACCTAAATAGAGTCATTTGTTAGCTGTCAAAAGAATATTCAAATACTTGAAAGGAACAATGGACTATGGCCTATGGTATCCTAGAAATCAAAATTTTCAACTATCAGTCTATTTAGATGTTGATTGGGATAACTATGTGGATTAAAGGAAAAGCACGAGTGGAGGTGCATTCTTCTTAGGAGATTCCCTTGTATCATGGTTGAGCAAGAAGTAAGGTTCCATTGCTTTAACAAATAAAAAAGATGAATACATTGCAACTACCACTTGTTGTACCCAAGTATTGTGGATGATTCAAACACTTGCAGACTTGGTGGTAAAATATACTACATCGATCCCAATTCATTGTGATAATACCAGTGCAATCAGTGTCTCAAAGAACCATGTGTTTCACTCCAAGACCAAGCATATACCCATCAAGTATCACTTCTTGAGAGAACGGGTGATCAACATTATTGTTTCTTTACATCATATTCCATCCAAAGATCAGATTGCTGATATCTTCACTAAACCGCTTGCAAAAGATCAATTTGAGTATCTACGCCAGAAGTTGGGTGTGCCCCCATTATCAACCTAAGCGAGTCTATCCTGTTAGGGGGAGTATGTGTTGGTTGAATATATGATACCTCCGAAAAGTATTGTAACAGCTTAGGGGGAGCATGTTTTCTTTGACATTGATGTCAAAGGGGGAGAAAAGGATTCATTTGGATGCTACAACTGGAGGTCCAAGCAGAATAGTGCAATCGTTTAGGGTTTCCATCAATGCCAAAGGAGGAGATTGTTGGCATGTTTACAGGAAGAGTGTGCTTGTCATTGATGGAAAGAACAAAAGGCGGAGCAGAAGGGAGCGTAAGCTTAGGAGGAGGAGAGAACAATATGCAGAGATCAAAGCTCAGAAGAGATAGCACTTTGCACTTTCCAAAAGTGCAGTCGAGGTCTAAGAGAAGGATTCACAGGAGGAGCAAAGATCGAGACCTTTGAACACAAAAAACCTTCTAAGTCAGAGAGATCAGAAAGCTGAGGACAAAGAAGGACAGTGGTCATTGGATCACCAATTCTGAATACCCGATGACTGTTAGATCAACGCCCAGTGACCAGAGGAAGTGCAGAGGAGAAGTACAGATCTGATCCGTTGGATCTGAGCATCGAGAATCAACAATCGTTGGATCCAGAAATAAATGAAAGAAGGTTAAGCCTTTGATGAGCGTAAGAGAGAGGACTTGTCAAAGTCTCGAAGTCTCGAAGTAAGCAGGGACCGTCCATCGTCAATACTAACAGGTGGCACACGATCCTCAACTTCGGAACAAATCACTTCAAGGATTTTTCATTTTGAGACTTGAAAAACCCAAAGTCCAGAGAGCCGGAGAGCCGGAGTAAATGATAGTCATCATATTAGTTTGAAGAGGAAGGACAGGATAAGCTAGAAAAGAAGCATCGCAGAAATATCGAGTTGTCGATCTGGGAACATGATTGATGAACAATGTTTAGTTTGGGTCTAAAAGTTGTGAGGAGGTTTTTGTTCGAGGATTCTCTCTTCAGAAGAATTGGTGAATTGAAAAGTCAGAATACCTGAAGTCCCAAAGTGAATGAGGATCCATGTCAGCAAGACTACATCAGAAAGGACACATGGCGCAATGAGACAATGACAACTCTCAAGTTGATTCAGCATTTCAGGTTCGTGCAAATTACAAATCTGAGTGAAACGTGGCAACTACTAGTCTCATGAAACGTCATCAAGTGACGTCACTCCGGGAGTTTTACTTCGGGAGTTTTACCACCAGCAGATTCCCTAAGTCATGAAGTCCCAAATGTCAAAGTCCTGAAGTGGATACGAGTTTTCTGATCTAAAGATCACTTCGGATGCATTCTCAACCGTTGATCTAGTACAGTGGAAGGACAGTGTAAGTGGAAGTGTTAACCGACAGCAAGCAGTTTCCACTGCCTATGACTTATTTAGCAAGTGACCACTCCAAAGGAGAATGAAGTAGCGATCAACTTAAAGTCCCGAAGTGTCGAAGTCACTTATGATCGTTGATCGTGTAGGAGGGTACGTGTCAATGGATCGTGAACTCCAGGTGAAACTACTCCGGGAAAATGCAAAGGAGAAAGTTTTGAGATTGCCGAAGGCTGAAGTCCCGGAGCAGAGGATAGCCATTGGATTAAAGAGGGACACGTGTCATTAGATCGTGGACTCCAAGTGAAATTCTTTGAGATCAAGCAGATTTTGAGAATCAAAACTCCCGAAGCCCGAAAGGCAAAATCGATCTCGTCCATTGGTTTGGAGGGCCACATGTCCCCTGATCGTTGAGACTAAGGATTGTGTGTGGAAAGATGAAAGAAGGCAGGAAAGGAAGATAGATCAGAATCGTTGATTGAAGGAGCACCGTCAAGATCATGATATTGATAGTCCCATCGCATTGTGGGGTCATAACATGCTCGGGTCTTAATTTTTGGTGAGCGGGCTGCAATCGAAACCATGGTTTTGGAGAAAGGACGCGTGGAGGCTCGTAGTGAATTGCGGGGAAAAAAGTGGGTTGCCTTCAAACTGCCTATGGACGCGCCCACAATCGTGTGATCATGTGAATTTCATAGCCCAAGGTCATATCATGAAAAGGAGCTAGTGCTCACTAAACGAATATCGAGAAGAACCTTTTGAATAAGAGTTTGGTTTTCATCGATGGTCATGTGAAGGAAGGGGCTTAGAAGCCAAATGAAACATAGTTTACTGGCTATAACTGTTAGAAAAAAGTGATTGTATCTGCTAGAGAATTCGAGGAGATGGAGGGTGATCGCTAGAAGAGATGAAGAGTCTTGAGGTAACTTCCAGTGGAATGAAGACTCATCATAGATACAATTGACAAATGGAAAAGTGTCGAATTTTGTAATTGCAACAAAGAGGATAAGCTCGACTGTGACAATGAAAACGAAGAGTCGCACTGCCAGAGAAGGAAAAGAATCTCAGGATAATCCACTGATGACGAACAGACTCAGCATAACCGCCAAAGAAGACGATGAGTTGCATGGATGATCTGGTAGATGACTTGGCATGATAAATATACGCAGAACAAAGAAGAGAGGTGTTTCTTCTATTTAGAGTTATTCATGCGGGTAGAAGCATGTTGTGTGCAGTAGCTGAAACGCACAGAAAGAGGTGTAGTGCATAGACTGGAAATAATACACAAAGAAGAAAGTGCAGAAGAAATACATCGAACATAAATGCATATCTGAGAGAGGAAGAGAAATCTGAGGTGCGCATTAAGAGACATAACAATATAGTAGAACAATGATGAGACTGGTAAGACCTTTGACAAACACTGTATCACTATAATAAGTTTCAGTAATGAAGTTTTTATAATCAGGGTGGAAGGGAGGTGTTAGGGAGGACTGTTGTCCTTAGATTTTCAAGTGGGTGCTTGAATACAAGGAGTTGTAGCTTCCATCTGGTTGCAGCCAAAAAAAACAGGGTGGGAGGGTGGTGCAAGGGAGAACTATTGTTCTTAGTTATATAGGTTGGTGCATGTGTGACTGGAAGTTGGTGCTTCCATCCAGTTGGTGTTGGAAGACTCAGAGAGTTGGTGCTTCCTTCTAGTGGGTCCTAGAGAAACCAGAGAGTTGGTGCTCTCAACAAGTTGCTTCTTATAAAACAGAGGTTATATCCTCAAGAGAAGTTGGAGCTCATAAGAATGATAATGTACAGAAAATAAAGATTACTTATCATATCAAGAAGAAGAGGTTTTTCCCTTTATGGGTTTTTTCAGAAAATATTTGTCTCTCTATATTTCATGTGTGTGATTGATGTTTAATTTTCTATTGCTTACTTCCCTACATTATTGTGATCGTCATTGAGTGTTCTGTAAAGAGTTTAAAATAGGCATAATTGTTTAAGCATAGTAACAACTGATTCACCGCTCCTCTCATTTGTCCAACAAGACATCCAGATCCACCTGTAGCAAATCAATATGTAGAAAGGGAGATGAGAGAAATTTGCACCAAATTATATGCTATGGATATAGAACAAAGGAGGGCACCTGATGCTGGAGACGTCAGTGATGCAAAAAGCGAAGAAAGGGAAGTTGAAGAAGTTGTAGCAAATGATGCTACAGAAGAATGCTTGCTGAAAGCTGTTGTTAAATTGGGAGCAAGAGAAAAGATAGGCATCATGATGTATGAAGGCAACTTATATGTTGAAGAATTGCTTGATTGGATACGAGCAATGGAAAAGTAATTCGACTATGAAGATGTCGATGAGGAGAAAAAGGTAAAACATGTTGTCACCAGGTTAAAGGGACATGCAACATTGTGGTGGCATGAACTATGGGCTGGAAAAATGTGCAAATGAAAACAAAATATTAAGAGCTAGGATAGAATGGTAGCCAAGTTGAAAGCTAAATTAATACCTAAGGACTATCAGATAAATTTTTTCAGGAAGTTGCAAAGCCTGAAACAGAAGGGAATGACAGTGAAAGAGTACATAGAGGAGTTTTACAAGCTGAACATCAGGGTTGGACAGAGAGAAAAATATGATGAAAAGGTTGCTAGGTATATGAATGGCCTAAGATATGAAATATAGAATGAAATCAACATGATGATAGTAAGGACAGTGGAGGATTCTGATCAGATTGCACTAAAGGCAGAGAAGAATTTGGCCAGAAAAAAGAGCCAGCGAAGAAGAGGAAGAATTCTAAGTAGAGGTAAGGGAATTGTCCATGATAAGGCACAAAATCCCAAATTTGAGACTGAAAAACCACACATTCACTCAGAAAGAGGAGGAAGTTCTCGAGGGAGACAATATGGTGGAAGGAATTATTTTCCTCAAGGAAGCGGAAGAGACAAAGGAGGAGAGGGGAAGTATTATGCCTGTGGAAAAATAGGACACATGTCTTGGGAATGCTCTGAGAGAAAGAAATAAGGAGGAGGTGAAGCTCACATTTAGGAAGTGCAGAAGTGGAATGTTGAAGCAAAAGGTGCAGAAGATGGTAGATCTTTGATGATGAAGAAGGTTCTCTTGAAGCCAGAGCCAGAAGTGGAAAAACCAGTGCAGAGGAACAGTTTGTTCAGAACTAATTGCAAGAATAAAGATAGAGCATGCAAGGTGATAATTGACAGTGGTACCACTAATAACTTAGTATCCACAGAAATGGTGGAGAAATTGGAGTTGGAGACAATTGCACATCCAATTCTGTATAGAGTCTCATGGTTGTAGAAAGGTCACTAGGTAATGGTAACTAAACAATGTCTAGTTGAACTTAATATAGGAGGATATAGAGATGAGATTTTGTGTGATCTGATTCCCATAGATGTATGTCATGTCTTGTTGGGGAGGCCATGAAAGTTTAACCAAAATTCCATTCATGATGGGAGAAAAAATACTTATATTTTAGAGAATAATGGTAGGACACACATGTTACTGCCAATAGAGGAAAAGAAGGTGAAGGAAGAAGCCGACACAAGTATACTTCTCATGAGTGGGAAGGAACTCTTGAGTGAAGTCAAGAAGGAACATGAGATGCAATTTGTTGTGGTGAGGAAACCAAGAATTATGCTTACGAATACTTCTATGGATGATCTTCTTGAAGAAATACAGGAGTTGTTGGAGAATCTTGCTGACATAGTAGTGGATGAGTTACCTAGCTCATTGCCACCCATCGGGAGTATCAACCATCACATTGATCTAATACTAGGAGCGAGTCTTCCAAACTAAGAAACATAGATATTAACTCCTCAAGAGAATGAGGACGTAAAGATACAAGTCCACGATTTGATGGAAAAGGGTTTGGTTAGAGAAATCTTGAGTCCATGCACAATACCAACCGTGTTGAGTCCAAAAAAGGATGGAGGATGGAGAATGTGTATAGACTCAAGAGCCATAAACAAAATCACCATCAGGTACAGATTTCATTTTCCAAGGATGGATGGCTTAATGGATTGTTTGAGCAGAGAGAGATATTTTTCAAAGATAGATTTGACAAGTGGATATCACCAGATAAGAATGAGAGAAGGTGATGAGTGGAAAACAACCTTCAAAACAAATGAAGGGTTGTATGAGTGGCTTGTTATTCCATTTGGCTTGACAAAATCCCCAAGTAATTTTATTAGGTTGATGAATGAGGTATTGAAAGATTGCATTGGTAAGTTTGTGATTGTATATATGGATGATATATTAGCCTTCAGTAAAACTGAAGAAGAGCATTTGAGACATCTGACATTAGTGATGAGGAGATTGCATAAGGAGAAGTTGTTGATAAATTTGAAGAAATCCTCTTTTATGAATACAAAACTCGTTAACTTGGGCTTTGTGATCTCTTCAAATGAATTGAAGATGGATCTAGAAAAGGTGAGAGAAATCAGAGAATGGCCATCGCCAAGGAGAATATTTGAGGTGAAAAGCTTCCATGGATTAGCAAGTTTCTATCAGAAGTTCATTAGGAATTTTTGTGGAATTTGTACACTAGTATTAGATACAGTGAAGAAGAGACACAAGTATTTCAAGTGGACAGAATAAGCTGAGAAAGGTTTCAGGATATTAAAGGAGAAGATAACAGAACAACCGATTCTGGTCTTGCCAGATTTTGGGAAGACATTTCAAGTAAGATGTGATGCTAGTGGAGTTGTGAATGGAGTAGTATTGAGCCAAGATAATAGGTATGTTTCATATTTTAGTGAGAAGTTGAATGATACCAAGAGGAATTACTCCACATATGATAAGGAATTTTATGCATTAATTCAAGCCTTAAAGAAATGGAGGCACTACCTTTCTCCAAAAGAGTTTGGTTTGTATAGCGATAATCAAGATTTACAGTTCATAACGAGACAGTAGAAGTAAAATCAAAGACATTCTAAGTGGATAGATTTTATGCAAAATTTCACTTTTGTCATTAAACATATTTCTGGTAATGATAACAAATTTTTTGATGCATTGAGCAAGAGATGTCTAATTATGTAGGAATTGAAAGTGAAAACCTTAGGATTCGAACACCTTAAGGAGATGTATTGTGAAGACCTAGATTTTAAAGAGGCACAGCATGTGCAAATCCTGTGCTTAGAAACAGAAGCCAATGGACATAGTATCTGATTCAAGATGTATTATTGTTTAAAGGTTTCTAGTTGTGCATACCAAAGTGCTCAATGAGAGAAAATCTACTGAAGGAAAAAAATAGTGGAGGTCTAGCAGGACATTTTGGCCATGACAAGACATTTGCATAGTTGAACAATTCATACTAGTGGCCAGGTATGAGAGAAGAGGTGAAGAATTTTGTAAACATATGCAATATTTTCCAGTATGCAAAAGGAAAGAAGAAGAACATTGGATTGTATCAACCATTGCCTATTCCAGATAGGCCTTGGGATGTAATAAGCATGGATTTTGTGTTGGGATTGCCAAGGACACAAAGGGGAAGCGATTCCATATTTGTTGTAGTGGATATATTATCAAAGATGGCACACTTTATCCCATGCCAAAAAACTAATGATGCAACACATTGCAAATTTGTTTTCAAGGAAGTTGTGAGACTTCATGGGTTGTCCAAGAGTATTGTCTCAGATAGGGACACTAAATTTGTTGGTCATTTCTGGAGGAAATTGTGGAAGAATATGAGGACATAACTGTATTTTAGTTCATCATATCACCCTCAAATGGATGGACAGAATGAGGTGGTGAATCAGAGTATAGGGAATTTGCTGAGGAGTTTGGTCATTGAACATCATAGTGAGTGGGATCAAATTCTATCACAAGAAGAGTTTGCATACAATGACTCATTAAAAAGGAGTACGAGAAAGAGTCCATTCTAGATAGAATATGGAATGAAGCCAAGAGGAGTATCAGAATTGAGAGATCTGGAGCAGAGTGAATTAAGAAGCACTAGAGCATAAGACTTCACTGCAGAAATGCAGAAGCTTCATAATCAGATCAAGAAGCAGTTGAAGAATAGTAATAGAGAGTATAAACATAGAGTTGATCAACATAGGAGAGAACTTCAATTTGAAGTGGGATATCAAGTTATATCACATCTCCAGAAGGAAAGGTTCCCAAGGGGAACATATAACAAACTGAAGTTGAAGAAGATAGGACCATGCAAGATCCTAAGGAAATTTAATGCTAACGCTTATGAGATAGAACTGCCATAAGATGTGGGTATATCGCCCATATTCAAGATTTTTAACATGTATCCTTATAGGGGTGTTGTGGGTAGGGCCAGCTGCTTGACAACCTCTATAGAGATGAGTTTCTTTTGGATACCGCTATCAACGATGAAGTGCAGCGGGGTGCCTTTTACCCACATTTTCAAATGGAAGAGGTGCTCTCCTTCTTCTGTCTCGTCTGGTTCACCAGGCTGGAGCTCGGTGGTAGAAATGGTGGCACTAGGTTTCGTGTCAATGATTCATCTTCCCCTTTTTGGTTCTGGCTCAGAGTCAGAATCCACATCTAATTTAGAGGCTTTCACTTCGGCCACCAGTGACTACTTTGAGCGACAATCAATAGTGTTATGCCAAGGGATCTTATGGAAGTCGCACCACTTCCCAGTATCTTTCTTTGTCTTTCCAGTGTCCTTCTTTGCTTGCGAATTGGATTGGTTGTCCTGATACTGTCCATATTTTCTATGTCCTCTGTTCTATGGGTTGGAGACGCCCTTTCATGGCTTTTGTTGTGAGGGGTTCCCAGGCTTAAATTTTCGCGTCTTTTGTTTGAGCTTCTGCTCGATTTTGACGGCATATCAGTAGGCCGCGCTCAATGATGAAATGTCTAGAAATTCCATTTTGGTTTGGATGTATCTATGCAGAGCACCGCAATACTTGAGCACCAGATGTCTCTTTGAATCTTTGATACCCATCTTGGTGCGCAAGGTATAGAAGATATTTGTGAAATCTAGCATTGCTTGGTCTCTTTCTTGCCGCATTGTGTTCCATTTGGTATATAAGTCATCATAACTTCTAACAGGGTAGTATTGTTCCTTAATAGCATCCCTGAAGGAATCCTAGGTGGTTGTGACTATAAATAATGAGGGTTCCTTTGTTTCCTTTTTCTCACAGAATGTTTCCCACCAATATTTGACATGGGGGACGGCTTTGAGAAGTGCAAAAGTAATTTTTTTTCTATTTGAGAAGTTATGGACAGAAAAATACCCTTCTAGTAGATTCAACCACTTGTCTACAACATCTGCATCTATCTGACCTTCAAATATAGGAATATAGAAGTTTATTTGTACCTTGAAGGGGGTGGTGCCTCCGCTCGAAGAAGATGCGTCGCCTATTGGTAGTCGCCGAAGGATTTGCACAAAACTATCCATCATCTCGTTCCTCTATTGCGTAAGGGATTCGTCAATAAACAGTTTGAAAGGATCTCTTGTCCCATCATCTTTATTTTCTCCTTCCATGAGAGATCGCTTGGGTGTGCGAGAGCTTTTTTCCTCAAGAGAAACAATCTCAAGACCTAACTCTTTGTACTCTAACCTTATTGGGGACATGCATTAAGATGACAAGGAGAAGATCGCTCTGATACCAATGATCCGGATTTTATGAGAAGAATGAAATGAATACAGATTATTAACAAATTCTTAACAAAAAATAATAGAGATACAATAAAAGTGGTTTTCTATTCAATAATGAAATAAGATGAAACTGTAAAATGCAATAGAAATGAGCTTGCTAGAATGGTGGCAGCTTATCTCTGAGAAGAGATGTGACGACTACACTCATTCGCAAGAAGATGATTACAATGAGGCTCTGAAGGCCTTTTACAATAAACAGGAATGCCAAAAACCATAGACATCCAAAATCCTAACCCTAGGATATGAAGCGCCAACAATCATGTGGGCCCCGTTTCGGTAAGTTAGTACATTAACTTCCCGGGGTCGTAACTTTTGCATACGATCTCCATTTTAGGTGTATGATGGCCCGTTGGAAAGGTATCATCGAGAAGATTCATTTTTGGGCCTCAATCATGTCATAGGCCATCATTGAGAATCTTGATCCTGAAAAAACTTTATTTAGGCCCTCAAAATGGCTCCGGAAGTGAAAACTGCTAAAAATAGTAAATTGCCAAAATTGCCAAAAAATTGTTTTGATCCAGTTGGAAAAGGTGGGTGGCCACCAATATCCATATGGATCATACTTCGTCCTCATCCCTAGTTCATTAGTCCATGCCTGAGCAATCGGCCAAGATCCGAATCGACAATCCTCACTTCGGTGCATAGCGACCTATAGATTCTAATGCCCTACTTTTTTGTGCATGGATGGTGAGCGAAGGATGTTTTGCCCAACAGTCTACCCCTGTTGATTGTTCATGGTTGATCTCTAATATTGTGCCTTCATGTGAATGACAAACTCTGCATTGAATGTTTGATCCTTGCTGCGATTGACGTTTCTTCTACTCCTTCGATTGATTGTTCTTGCTGCGATCTTCTACTACTTTTCGTTTTGTTGAATGACCCTTAAACAAGTCCAGTTTTTAATTTTTTTTTACTGTTGAAGGAATCCTTAGTTTAATCTCTTCATAAGGTTTCCCCCACATTTCGATTTAATCCTTGAAACAACATTTCATTTTTCTTTTGTTGAATTAATCCTTGAATGATCGCTTCCTTGGAGCAACCCCCACCCTCGCTGTGTAATCGCTTCAGTAAGTTTCACAAGCATTTCGTTAAAAGAGATCCAATTCTAAAACTTTTGCATTCTTTCTTACATGCTAGCCTGCAATTTTCTTTATATCATTATGATTACTGTGGATGGAGTTTTTCCTTGTGGATGGCGTTTACCTGCAGGAATGTTGATTCCCAACATTTTATATATATATCATTACGACTTGTTATATAGCTTGCGATTTTCTATATAGAATTATGATTCCTGTGGATGGCATTTTTTCTTGTGGATGGAGTTTTTATCTGCTATATTATTTCCTTACATCTGTGCTTTTATCTTCTATATAATTCCTTGTATCTACGTTTTTTTTATCAGTGGATGGCGTGAATTATTTCCTTATTTGTGGATGGCATTTTTATCTGCTATATTGTTTCATTATATCTGCGTTTTTATCTTCTATATTATTTCCTTTTATCTACGTTTTTTTTAATCTGTGGATGGTGTGAATTATTTCCTTATCTGTGGATGGCATTTTTATCTGCTATATTATTTTCTTATATCTGCGTTTTTATCTGCTATATTATTTCCTTTTACTTGCGTTTCTTTTATCTATGGTTGGCGTGAATTATTTCTTTATCTGATGTATTATCTATTATGGTGATTCCCTGCATTTTTATATATATCATTATGACTTGTTTACATAGCCTGGGATTTGCTATTGGGATGGTGTTTTTATCTACGGGAATGGTGATTACATGCGCTTCTATAAATCATTATGTCAGTGTTATTATGTCTGTGTTTTTATTTATTCATCTGTGTTTTCATTTAAATATACCCCATCCCCCTTTGGCTATCACCATGATGTATTTAGTAGCTCACAGTTACCTGGCGATTTTATGATGCAATTGTCGTAATGTATTTAATAAAATGATTGTTGTTGATAGGATAGTGCGTGGCATAGAGATATGATTCAGATGTCTCCGTAGAGGTTGTTGGAGCCGCCCCTGTTTTTTCACCTTACACAAATTTGGAAAAATCTGATACTTGTGATTTAGAGCTGTTTTTTCTTTTCCTTTCCTTCCAAAAATCATAAGACTCTGAGAGAACTTTAGTTGCCAGAATAGTAATGCTTTATCACTCACGAAGGACCCGTTTTTTTTCGTGAGCATGTCTTTCCTTAAGGTTTTTAAGATTTCATAATCTCACAAGTTGGACACTTTATATCTCAAATTCACAAGTCCCGAGTCTCGAGAATGCGAACTCAGTTTTAATCTTCGTCCAAAGCAAAAACGGTCAAAAACCTTTA
>ML777216.1:1424494-1462876 GCA_009831015.1 Picea engelmannii | reverse complement strand
CTGATACTCATTTATCCTTGTTTATACACATGTATGTAAAGATAGATCTTTTAGTATTAGTGTGAGTAGGAGGAACAAACCCAAGCAGTTTATTTTGTTTTCTTTTAACTTGCACATGATGAATAGTGTTGTTGTTTTCTCTGCTTTTAAGCTTTTTAATCTTGTTTTGTATTCAAGAAAGGGCTATGATTCAATGCAAGAGCTCGAAACAACTGCTCCATAGCGAGACCCTCCCAAATAATCAAGTGCGGTCCTAGCTCCTTAAATAGCTCTTTAGGATTTGTTATCTGTATGAGAACATTGTATTTCAGAGGTTTTTTCCTTTTTATTGTACCGCAATCAGTGAACAAAGTAGGATTCTTCTCCAATCAGCAAGCCTGCTTGGAGCCACATGATTTCCATACATTTTTTTAGATTTTCAGCTGGTGAAGCTCGGGGTTCTGTGCTTATTAGACACCCACAATGTCACCGTGGCTTGGAAAGTCTGCATACAGTAGTTTCTAGCTGCCCTTGGATTGGTGGTGTTTTAAAATGTAATATTTTCAGGTTCAGGTGTTAATATGGCCTGTATAAATCATTGTGCTAGTCTGCTAATCAAACCCAAAACACCGATCCTTATTTAATCCATAAAGTTTTCTGGTTCCTTTAGTAAAACAGGGTTGTGTAAAGTGAGTGCAGAATTGAGGTCGGGTACTCCATGTGACAAAACCTGAATAGTACACATTGTTTAAGATAAAATTAACATGTAAAATAAACAAAATTGACACTTGTAAATCTACATAAAACGTAAAATGACAGGTATGAAAAACAAACACCTGTAATCAAATTTGCACTTGACAGGTAATGCAAATTTGAAATTCCAGGCCTGCTCGCGATGGCAGAAATCTCCGAAACAATCGATTAGTTCCACAGAGTGGACAAAAATACAATGTCAGCGGGGTTCGATGGCATGGAGATACATGAATCTCACAGTTACCTGATCGATCAATTTCTCAAGGACAACGTCAACGACATATCTGACAAATACGCCAGAAGCATTGAGAACTGTTGTCGTTTCTCCCACGAAATTGTGGAGGACATGGCGGAGGAGATAAGGCCGGAGCGCATCACCATACGACTGTCTCCCATTATAGACAATAATGGGGCGATGGATTCCGACCCTTTGGCTCTAACCCACCACTTAATTTGTATCATGAATCATTACCCCCTGGCCTATCTGCATGTCACCGAGCTAGGCTGCAACAGGGATAGCTGTCGAGAAGCTGCAGTTGAATCAGAAAGAGGAACTCACACATGAGCTCTGCTATCTTCACTATGACTGCAATCCGAAAATTGTGCACGGTGGCTTGAATCCCAACAATGCACTGCTAGATGGTCACATGGAGGGCCAATTTTCTGATTTTTGCATGGCCAAGCTTCCAGACGATGCCATGTGCTCCACTGCTTATATCTCCCCAGGTATATTCGTCATTTATAGCCATTAATATTATTCAAGGGATGATAAATATGACATCTACAACTTTGGAGTGATTCTTCTGGAGCTTGTGACGGGCATGAGCATAGTCGACTCAGAAGGGATTAACATTGTTGATTTCGTTCAAGGGAAATGAACCGAGTTTCAGAGGATGGAAGGCTATTTGATGGACATTTTAGAAAAAAATATGAACAAGCAATCGACCGTGAAGGAAAATCAGGCCATGCTAATGCTCTATGTGGCCCTGCTTTGCACCAACAGGCGCCCGTTCGATAGGTCATCTCACTTCAAGAAGTTTCTTTGGAATTACTATAAACAACCAACAATGTGCAAGAGACAACCTGCATCATATACAATTGTTGTGCAGATGTATCGCTTAAGGAATGAAGCATGACGCACCGAAGGTCATTATATTATTTTTTGTTGGCATTTTCCACACCATTCTGAGTTCCAACAATCCCCTCCGCATCCTTAGCCGTAAGCAGGCTCCATTAAAGCCCTTGGTTGCAATGTTTCCGTTTCTACTTTATTTAATTGGACTACTTAGCTTTTCTTATTGTTTTTAACATTGCTATACAAGTTATTTATTTATTTATTTTTTTCTTTTTGTTTAAAACTTTTATACTTTTAACCTATTATTACTCCATGACCTTCTCTCATCAAAACCTCCTCTGATTGGATATTCTCTCCTTGAAACCCATATGAATACCAAGAGGAAGCTGGACACCCATCTTGCAAAAATCTTTCTCTGATCTTGTGTAGTGGACATGGAGCCTGCAACACAAGGTAGTGGAGGCAGAGGGGGCAAGATGAAGCATGTCTCCACATATGAAAGGGCAGGCCTGCAATTCCCTGTGGGGAGGTTGGGAAGATACCTTAAAAAGGGAAGATACGCAAAGAGGGTTGGAACTGGAGCTCTGATTTACCTTGCTGCAGTGCTGGAGTATCTCGCTGTCGAGGTGGAAGTTCTACTTCTTGTATTTGGTCTGTCTTAAATTTGGATTTCTTTAAGGATTTTGAATTTCACCTTAGCTTTTCTGATTATATTTGATCACATTTTATTTATGTGAGCCCTATGGGCAGTTGATGATTTTTCTCGTTTGTTGAAATCATAATTGTTGGACTTTTCTTTTGTGATTTGATATAATTAAATTATCTAGATTTCCAATCTATTTTTCTCTAAGTGTTTTCTCATAGTTTTAATACAAAGGAAGATTAGATTTTACCGAGGAAGATTAGATTTTCCTTGCTTATAGTGGGTCTTTGTATACAAACCCACCTTCTTTCGGGTGAAAATTGTCTCAAATCTGGTAGAGCTTTGCTTGGACTCATAGTTCCATCTTGATCAAATGGATATTTGACCATGGAACTTCGGCCCAAGGTTTTTGGCTCAAAAATTTAAAATTTAAAAACAAGTGACCAATGAATCTGAAAAAAACATTTACCAGAAAGGTTAAGTTTGTCCACAAAACAATAAATCTTTTGTATAAAATATCTAACTATATAACCAATGCTTTCTCAAACAATGTTTGTGTTGATATACTAGAAATGTTATTTACAAGTTTACTACGTGTGAGTGCTTTCATTTTAGGCTCAAGAATACATAATGCATAGATATACAAAACCTACCTTTATGCATGCAAAGAAGCAACCATGAAATAACATTGTCTTTACTATATATTGCAGAAGATTAGAACATCTATTAATTATGTCAAGTTTCATTTAAACAACAATGCAATAGGTTTTGCAATAATTCCATAATGTGGTTAGAAACAACACATCCATTTAAAAAAAAATGGAAGCTCTGTCTTTCAGTTCTTATACAGTGTGTTAAATTTCGAACTTTCAAATGACAAGCTCCTAATTAGAAAGAGAATAAAGGACCACGCATAGCAGGTAAAGACTTTGTCTTGCAACAATTGCATCAAACTCTTACAATTTTGCTGACTTTATGATCCAAATGGATGTCGGTGGCCTCCCACCTATTCCAATTGACTCATTTTGGCAGTTTTCTAGTTTGGCAGTTTTTTCCTAGTTTTTGGGTCCCTACCTTCAGGGGCCATTTTGAGGCCCTAAACAACATTTTTAGGGCTCATCACAGTTAAATTGTAGACATAGTCAGAGTCTGAAAGAAACATGTGTAATCCTCAGATAGACCTTTCCAACAGGCTATCGTGCACCTAAAACAAAGATTGTATGCAAAAGTTACAACCCCTAGAAGTTGATGTACTAACTTACCCCAAACGAGGCCCACATGAATTTTGGCGCTTCATCTCTTAGGGTTAGGTTTTTGGATGTCTATGGTTTTTGAAATTCATGTTTATTGTAAAAAGGCCTTAAGAGCCTCATTGTAATAATCTTCTTGCGAAGGAGCCCAACCATCACATCTCTTCTCAGAGATAAGCTACCACCATTCTAGCAAGATTGTTTTCCGCTACATTTTACAGTTTCAACTTATTCCTTATTGAATAGAAACCAATTTTACTGTATATTTGTTATTATGTGTTAAGCATATTTTGATAATAATCTGTATTCATTTCATTCTGCTCATAAAATATGGATTAGTGGTTTCAGAGCAGTCTGCTCCTTGTTGTTATTAATGCATGTCCCCAACGAGGTCAGGGTACAAAGAATTGGGTCTCGAGCTTGTTTCTCTTGAGGACAAAATCTCTCACACACCCAAGCGACCTATCATGGTGGGAGAAAAGAAAGACAACGAGACAAGATATCCCTTCAAAATGTTTCTCGAGGAATCCCTCACACAACAGAGGAACGAGATGGTGGATAGTTTTGCGCAAATCCTTCAGCGGCTACCAGTAGGCGACACACCTTCCTCAAATGGAGGCGACACCCCTTCAAGGTACAAATCAACTTTGATATTCTTATATTTGAAGGTCAAATAGACACAGATGTTGTAGACAACTGGGTGAATCTGCTAGAAGGGTATTTCTTTGTCCACAACTTCTCGAATAGAGAAAAGATTACTTTTGCGCTCCTCAAATCTGTTCCCCATGTCAAAGATTCATGGGAAACTTTCTGTGAGCATAAGGAAACAAATGAACCCTCATTATTTATAGTCGTCGTCACCTAGGAGTCCTTCAGGGATGCTATTAAGGAACAACACTACCTTGTTGGAAGTTATGACGACCTGTACACAAAATGGACCACACCGCGGTAGGAAAGAGACCAAGCAGTACCTGAGTTCACAAATATATTCCATACCTTGTGCACCAAGATGGGTATCAAAGATTCTGAGAGACATCTGGTTCTCAAGTATCACGGTGTTCTGCATAGATACATCCATGCCGAAATGGAGTTTCTGGACATCTCATCCTTGGGCGCAACCTACCGATAGGCTATCAAAATCGAGGAGAAGCTAAGAAAAAAGACACGACAATTTGGGCATGGGAACTGCTCACAAAAAAATCCAAGAAAGTGCAGTCCCAACATGCAGAAAAAAGAACAGAGCAAAGATGGACCACCTCAGGAAAACCAGTCCAGGTTGCAAGAAAGTAAGGACACCAGAAAGACAAAGAAAGATAACAGGAAGTGGTGAGACTTCCACAAGAGCCCCTGACATAACACTACTAATTGATGCTCAAAGAAGTCGCTAGTGGCTGAGGTGAAAGCCTTTGAATTAGACGCGGGTTCCGACTCTGAGTTGGAACCAAACAGGGAGAGACAGATCATTGATGCAAAACCCAGTGCTACCGTTGCTACCACTAAGCTCCATCTCGATGAACCAGATGAGACAGAGGAAGGTGAGTGCCTTTTTCATTCATAGATGTGGGTGAAGGGTACCCCGCTACACTTTATCATTGATAGCGGTAGCCAGAAGAACCTCATCTCTGCAGAGGTTGTCAAGTGACTCGCCCTGCCGACAACGCCGCACCTGCAAACCTTCACCATCAAATGGATTCGCCAAGGAGGTGACATCTATGTCAACCAACAATGTTGCCTATCATATGACATCAATCCCCTCAAAGACGGGTATTGTGTGATGTTTCCCCTCTCGAAGTTTGTAATGTTATTTTGGACCAAACATATTTATG
This sequence comes from Picea engelmannii, assembly GCA_009831015.1. NCBI lineage: Eukaryota > Viridiplantae > Streptophyta > Pinopsida > Pinales > Pinaceae > Picea > Picea engelmannii. The sequence goes on along the minus strand of ML777216.1, from coordinate 1,457,350 downwards.
GAAAAACCATGTTGTATATGAGTCTAGGTCTCATAGTGTTATTATTACTTTGAAAAATAAATTGTATAGGATACCCGAGGCAGTCCCACCTAGTGTTATTTCCTTGATCTCTGCTAAGAAATGCAGGAAGGTCATCTCTTAGATAGGGAAGTTTGTCTTCTTTGTGATTCACTCTCAGAATGAGAGAAAGATCACAACCACATCTAGGGTCTCCATGGTCAACCTCTCCACACAACAAAAGCAAGTGGATAAGGTCATGGAAGAATACTTAGATATATTCTCCACACCTATCGGGGTACCTCTGAACTGTCAGGTCAAGAACCCCATTGATCTGACCCCCAACGCACCGCTTCCCAATGGGCCATTCTATCGTCGCTCTCTGTTAGAGAATGAAGATATCAAGCGAAAGATCCAAGAACTTCTCCACAAGGGGGTAACATCCGTCCTAGCTCATCACCTTGCTGGAGCCCAATCATGTTGGTACATAATAAAGATGGAACCTAACGACTCTGCATTGATTACTGGGCCCTAAATAAAATTATAGTCATAAACCTATACCCGATTCCCCAAATCGAAGACCTCCTTGATCATCTCACGGGGGCCAAATACTTCAGTAAGATTGGTCTGAAGTATGGCTACCACTAGGTCTCGATAGAACATACAGATGCATGTGTTAGCACTCTGTAAATTTTGTCTGGATGATAGAAAAATGATAGAGGTAACTATTTCAACCTACTTTAGAGCTGGGCACTAGCCTACTCAACTCAGAGAGGGCTCTCTAGTGTCACTTGATATTTCTTTGATAATTAGTGGCTAGAATTGGTTTGTTTTGGGGGTTTTTATAAAGTTGTTGGTGAGGAAGGGGACGAACACTTAGGGCTATGGAGTCGAAATTCTGAAAGTGAATGAAAACGACGATTGGCTAGTAGAAATATCCAGAGGATAAAGGCTAAATGAGACAATGAATCTGAGTTGTAAATTTTATTTAAGCAAGGTGTAAGAGGAAGGAGAAAACAAATAACTACATCAGAGCATTACTGAAATGAATTTTGAATTAACTAAGAAGAAAATAACACAGTTTAAATTTCTTAAGCCAAGAGCATCATAAGATGAATTATGGGCCTTTAAATCTACAATTTAAACAGAAGAAGATGCGAATGGAATGAAAGAACATAGGGAATACATACAATGAAGGAAGACAAAACTCATATCACCACCATTATAATCTTTTCATAGAAACTTCAAAAGCTTCTGCATATATATTCAATTTAGCTTCAGAAAATTACAATAGAGTTCACAAAAACCAAAATGACTCCCTTACACTTCTTCCAACCATGATACATACATATCTCTTAACATTTATACAAACAGTGAGTCCTTTCGTTTCCAAACCGGTTACAAATAAAGAAACATTTCCTTTGGAAATCGTTTACAAGAAAAAATAGGCTTCATAAAACCACCTGTAATTATCAAACCGTAATAGCTGTGTAAAATCAGAGAATGTTTATTGTATATCAGATCATTATGAAGAAAAACCTCTCTCATTTTCTCTAAATTCATATCCAACTGGTCGGAACACGTGCCACAAAAACATGTCTCGAACAGGAAAACATGAAAATTGAAAAATAGGGTTTGAATATTTCTTTGAATCTCTCAATCTGTGACACCTGTGTAAAATATGGGGGAGGTTTTTATACATCAACTTTTATTTAGTAAAAACCTCTCTCAGTTTTGTGAAAATTTTCCCCAACTCTCCGAGATCGACATTTGAAAAAGATGTCTCCAACAAAAGAAATCCTGATTCTTGAATCCAAAAATATAAGGTTTCAAGATGTCCTCGATTGTCTCAGTATGTAATAGCTATGAGAAATCTGGGAGATGCTATTGTTCTTTGGTTCGTTTTGAGTATAAACCTCCTTTGAATTTTTAAAACTCATTCTGGTTCATCCGTTAATCATCCTGTAAGTCTCAACTGTTGCGGAAAGTGACTGCCACATCCTCTTTGAAATGTAACTTGTGCTTTTTCAAAATCTAATTTTATTTATCCATATTTTCCTTAAATATTTGGGAATAATATATTTGAATAAAAATAATTCCCAAATACTTTTTATCCTTTAAAATTAAATTTCCATAATTTAATTCATGCCCATGGTTTTGAAAAACCATTTATTGCTTGCTTCCCGTGGTTTTGAAAACCATGTCTTGTTTTGCCCAATTTACCATTTCACTATAAAAAATATTTATTGTTACTATTTCAGTGTGAAAAACATTTACTGTGAAAACCATTTACTAGTTTCTTTTCCATGGTTTTGAAAACCATGTCTTATTTACCATCTTTGGTAAAATACTTTTGATCTTCTTCTTTTACTTATGTAAAACCTTTGGATAAAAAATTATCCAAGTCATCCTTTCACGTGCATCTTCCCATTTAATTCTTTTCCATGGAACCAAACATTAATCTCTTTAACTTGTAAAACTTAAATTTTACCTCTATAAAACCTTTTCACAGTGAGGAAAAATCTCATTTATTGGAAATTCCTTAATTATTATTGAAATGCATTCTTGGAAAATATGCCTCACATAAACTATATGATAAATGGTTGCATTTATTATATCGGGCTTGGGCTGGAGTGGTTTAATCCACACTACTTTTACCCCCGATATTCACCACGTAAGGACACGTCTCAACCTTCACATAATTAACCTCCATGTTAATTCTACGCCCTATATGTATGTGAGCCCTCCATCCACCCTTTGACTTTTCCATATTATAAATTCGAGATTGATGCCCATGATTTGACTTGATGCCATAAATTAAATATTGGATCAAATATTAATATAAATATTTTAATAAAAATATTTATATTAATAATAATAAACCCTTTTTCTATTTTCTAAGGACTTTGGTCATATGAGGCTTAACACATGACTTTGTGGATAGGATAAGGGTGCTTAATAAAAGGAATAATTTTTATTTTCAACGGGAATATGAAAATAAGGGTAAAAATGAATGAAGTGATGGAACTAAGGGATTTAGATAAGCATTAAGGCTAGGTATAGGTTTGAGATATTTGCCAAATTTTTGATTCATGGAGGATATGACTATTTTGGATGATCAGTTGAGTGAAGGATTTAGCTGATGGGAGCTTGACGGAGCTGGTGAAAAAGTTTTAAAATATGAGTGGAAAGATAACACAAGGAAAACATGCTTTGGGAAAAATTAATCAGTAGGTGATAACATAGGCTCCAACTGGGGATGCTATCCTCCCTGTGAGGTAGCAAAGAACTCATAGACCTGGTGCCTGATCCATTGGGATGCTCCCAAAACATGTGTGTGTACCCTTCTCTAACCTGTCACTAGGGTTTTCTTAAAACCAAACTCTGCACACTACTCTCAACTGGATACTGAACACTGAATACACCACTAAAATCTGACTGTACATGCTACTGGAAATCCAAACTGAAAAATGCTTGACCAACAAGCTTATTCGCACACTCCTATCTACCCTAACTGCTGAAATGAACTGCCAATCAAGTGAAATCATAATGCCAATGCAACCATGACAACATTTTATCCACTATTTGTTTTCTTTGCACTTTCTTGTTTCAAAGCCTTTTTACTGATAATTCATTCAAAAATTCATCCATAAATCCAAATCTCAAAAATTTAAAAACATTTGGACAGTTTACTACCTCCAACAAAACTACAAATGGATCTTCTAAAACATGCACAAAAAAAAATCATGTTTCACCCCTTCCACTGCATTCTTGTTTTCATGTGATTTAACTTGTTGATCGCCACAAAGAGGCTGAAAAATATGATGAGACTGTTGGAAATAACAATCTTCTGAATAAGAAGATAGTGCTGGCTGAAATAAAACCCTTGGTGGAAAGCAATCCATATCTAACACGGACGTTGATTGACCATAATCTTTATTTCCAAGCTGGTATTTGAGCACATGCTGCAAATATGAACTGAAATAACCTTCCATGTAATCAACAACATGGTCATTAAATGTATGAGAAGGTTGTTGGTCTTCCTCATTGATAACATTTGTTTCATGTAAAACGGTGTCACTGTGAATGTAGTCAGACTTCCCTGCTTCCTCTGTTATCTCATGGTTTGCTTTCAACAATTCAAAGGAAGAAAAACATAATGGAAGATAGTTTTCATTTACAAGTACACTGCTCCCTTCATATTCAAGATTATGGCCATAGGATTTCTGATTTGAAACAATATAAACATTTTGTTTTAGCAATTTGAAAGAAGCAAAACATAATGGAAAGGTTCTTTCAACTTATTCAAAACCTTCTTCATTTTCTTCACTACTGTCATATGCACATTTTTCAATTTCTTTGGATTGCTGAACACACTCATTTTCAGACTCATCTTCGACCAATGGCTGCAATTTTATACCGACAAGACCTTTTACATAACAAGTAACAGGGTCACCAAACACATGAGAATATTGCTGCAATTTATTGTCAATTTTTTCTAGTGAATCAGTGTGATTTGGCATCAACACACATTCCTTTGCTTCAATGATGATCTTAGAATTTTCTTTCAACAATTTAAATGAAGAAAATCATAAAGGTAAATAATTCCCTTCAACTGATTCAATACTTTCTTCTTTGTAACTGTGATATGTAGGTTGTTTTCTCTCATTACACTACTGAAAATGAACATTTTATGATAGAGAACATACATCTCGTTGTTCTAGGAAGTCAACATCACAATCATCATCATATATAGTCAAATCAACAACATCTGCAATGTCATCTAACAATAAAAATCTTGGAACATCAACCTGCTTTTCAACAAGCTGATTTGCAAATTCATCTTCTTAACTGTCTACAAACGAATACATAAAACAATCACCCCCCTGCTTTTCATGGGATGGATCAGAAGCTAAATCAGTACATCCTCTTTCAACAAGTGGAATATAATTTTTTGCAAAATCATTGGCATTAAAAACTTGAAGAGGGTATATGATATTATTAACTCTTTTATCAAGATTCGAATCAACTGTTTTCTGTTCATATTCATTGTCATGTTCTTTAGCATCTAACTCCTCATTTTGAATCTATTTACATGCTTGGATATTGTGTTGAATGTCCCGAGCATCATTAAACATTTGTTGTAAGGACTTAGGTATTCTTTCCATCAAGAGGAAAGACAAATCTGGATGAAGATTTGTTGTATAATGGAGCATGGCAACAAGTTCAGTGGGTTGACCTTCTTTGGAAAAATTGCAATAAATACTGGAAAAGCTCCTGCTAAATGTAGAAATAGTTTCATTGCTCTTCCTTGTCAAGGTATAGAACTCTGTAAGCTATAGATCCAAAGATTTCTTCTTGCCCCAAAACTTCAAAAATACATTCTTCAATTCCTCCCATGAGCTAATAGTCTCTGGATGCAAGTGTTTAAACCAGTCTTTGGTATCCCCTTTCAAGGATTGAGAGAAGGCCCTCATACAAACATCATCATGATCAATCTCAAACAAATTTATAAAATGTTCAAAATCTTGGATGTGTTTTTCAGCTGTGATGGTATCAGGTTCTTCATCAAACATAGGTAAGTACTTATAGTTATTTGGAGTAAAATGATGAAGGATGTGAGGTAATTTTAAGGGTCCGTATATATGTTGAATCTTGGAGGGTGTTGGATCAAGTACAAGAGGTGAAATATCAACCTTGGTTTCATGAGGCTCATCAACTTGGTTATGGTAATCACACGACTTAGATGGAAAATTTTGATCAAAATCAGTGATACACTGAGGAGATATATGTACAACTTTAGGAGGAGGATATACAATTGCAAGACTCTCATGATCATCATTTGATTGCAGCAGGTAAAGACAAATTTGCTTAGCATGTTCAGGAAAGGACAACAAGTAATTAATAACAAAAAATATTATGTCTTGGAGAAAACTCAACTTTAGGTACTTGTTTTCTCCCATGATGTCCTTTCATACCTCTGTCAAGGGATCTCATCTTCCAGTGGAGTCTATGAATCAAATTTGAATCTTGAGTGGAGTCACCAATAAAATCTTCAGGTTACCGAGTCTTTGGACAGTGGAGTCGCCATACAAATTTTGAATTCTAGATTCTTGAAAAAGGAGTCGCCAGGTGAATGATGTACAAACTTTCTTTGTCTGAATAATCTTCACCATCAGTACTCAGATATGAACTTTGTCATTTCTCCCAGGGAAGATTTCACCTTCGTTCCCCGACAACGACACCAAAATTTTAGCACTCTATAAATTTTGTCCGGCTGTTAGACAAGTGACAAAGGTAACTATTTCAACCTACTTTAGAGTTGGGCACTAGCCTGATAAACTCAGAGAGGGATTTCTCTTGTCACTTGATATTTCTTTGGTAATTAGTGGCTAGATTTGGTTTGTTTTGGGGGTTTTTATAAAGTTGCTCGCAAGGAAGGGGAGGGACACTTAGGGCTATGGAGTCAAAATTATGAAAGTGAATGAAAACAATGACTGGATGGTAGAACTGTTCAGAGGATAAAGACTAAATGAGGCAATGAATTTGAGTTGTGAATTGCATTTAAGCAAGGTGTAAGAGGAAGGAGAAAACAAATAACTGCATTAGAGCATTACTGAAATGAATTCTGAATTAGCTAAGAAGAAAATAACACAGTTTAAATTTCTTAAGCCAAGAGTATCATAAGATGAATTTCGGGCCTTTAAATCTCCAATTTAAAAAAAAGAAGATGCGAATGGAATAAAAGAACACAGGAAATACATACAATGAAGGAAAACAAAACTCATATCACCACCATTAGAATGTTTTCATAAAGACTTCAAAAGCTTTTGCATATATATTCAATTCAGCTTCAGAAAATTACAGTAGAGTTCAAAACAAATAAAAAGGTTCCCTTGCACTTCTGCCAACCATGATACATACATATCTCTTAACATTTATACAAACAATGAGTCCTTTCATTTCCAAACCGGTTACAAATAAAGAAACGTTTCGTTTGGAAACCGTTTACAAGAACAAATAGGCTTCAAAATGCCACCTGTAATTATCAAACCGTAATATATGTGTAAAATATGAGAAAGGTTTTTGTATATCAGATCATTATGAAGAAAAACCTCTCTCAGTTTCTATAAAGTCATCTCCAACTGGCTGGAACACGTGTCGCCAAAACATGTCTCGAACAGGAAAACAAGAAAACTGAAAAATAGGGTTCGAATATTTCTTTGAATCTCTCAATATGTGATGCATGTGTAAAATCTAGGGGAGTTTTTGTACATCAACTTGTATTGAGTAAAAACCTCTCTCAGTTTTGTGAAATGTTTCCCCATCTGTTTGGGATCTTCATTTGAAAAAGATGTCTCCAAAGAAAGAAATCCTGAATCTAGAAATATAAGGTTTCAAGATGTCCTCGATTCTCTTAGTATGTAATAACTATGAGAAATTCGGGAGAGGTTATTTTTCTTTGGCTCGTTCTGAGTATAAACCTCCTTTTAATTTTGAAAAATCCTTCTGGTTCATCCATAAATCATCCTATAAGTCTCAACAATTGCGGAAACTGACTGCCACATCCTCTTTGAAATGTCACTTGTGCTTTTTCCAAATCTAATTTTGCTATCCATATTTTCCTTAAATATTTGGGAATAATATATTTGAATAAAAATAATTCCCAAATATTTTTTATCCTTTAAAATTAAATTTTGATAATTTAATTCATGCCCATGGTTTTGAAAAACCATTTATTGCTTTCTTCCCGTGGTTTTGAAAACCATGTATTGTTTTGCTCAATTTACCATTTCACTGTAAAAAACATTTACTGTTACCATTTCACTGTGAAAAACATTTACTGTGTCATGTTTTTTCCAATTTAGATCTTCTTCTTTTACTTCTGTAAAACCTTTGGATAAAAAATTATCCAAGTCTTCCTTTCACATGCATCTTCCCATTTAATTCTTTTCCATGGAACCAAACATTAATCTCTTTAATTTGTAAAAATTAAATTTTACCTCTGTAAAACCTTTTCACCGTGAGGAAAAGTATCATTTATTGGAAATTCCATAATTATTATTGAAATGCATTCCTCGAAAATATGCAACACATAAACTATATGATAAATGGTTGCATTTATTATTCGAGCTTCTGCTGGAGTGGTTTAATCCACACTACTTTTACCCCGATATTCACCAAGTAAGGACGTTTCTCCCCAACCAAAAACCACCGGTTTATATATCGGTCTGCCTTCACATAATTAAATTTGGCATTAATTCTATGCCCGATATGTATGTGTGCCCTCCATCCACCTTTTGAATTTTCCATATTATAAATTGAGATTTGTGCCCATGATTTGACGTGATGCCATAAATTAAATATTGGATCAAATATTAATATAAATATTTTAATAAAATATTTATATTAATAATAATAAACCCTTTTTCTATTTTTTAAGGACTTTGGGCATATGAGTCTTAACACATGACTTTGTGGATAGGATAAGAGTGCTTAATAAAAGGAATATTTTTTATTTTCAATGGGAATATGAAAATAAGGGTAGAAATGAATGAAGTGATGGAACTAAGGGATTTAGATAAGCATTAAGGCTAGGTATAGGTTTGGGATATTTGCCAAATTTTTGACTCATGGAGGACATGAATATTTTGGATGATCAGTTGAGTGAAGGATTTAGGTGATGGGAGCTTGACGGAGCTTGTGAAAAAGATTTAAAATTTGAGTGGAAATATAACACAAGGACAAGATGCTTTGGGAAAAAATAATGCAAATTAGTAGGTGATAACAGTATGAAAGACCACCTTCAAGTCAAAGGAAGGTATTTTTGAATGGTTGGTCATGCCCTTTGGTTTGACAAATATTCCAACCACTTTCATGAGGATGATGGATGATATCCCGCGACGATTCACCAATACTTTTGTAGTGGTGTATCTTGATGACATTCTCATTTACAACAAGACTTGGGCAGAACACTTTGAGCACATTCAATAGGTTCTTCACAGCCTACGGAAACACAAGCTATATGCCAACTTGGAAAAATGCTCTTTCGGCATGGACAAGGTATATTACCTAGGCTACATCATTGATCATCATGGCGTACATGTGGATCCAGCCAAGATCCAAGTCATCCGTGACTGGCCAGGCCCAACCACACTCACTAAGCTTCAAATATTTTTGGGCCTTGCCAATTTCTATCGCAGGTTTGTGTTGGGATTCTCCCATATTGCGTGGGCCCTCAGCCAAGTAACCATGGGTGGTGGTAAGGAAAATTTTTTTGTGGGTCCGGTCCCAACAACAAGCGTTCGATGGTTTGAAGCAATGGTTGTTCTCAACCCCAGTACTTTCACTACCAGACCCACAACAACCATTTGAGATCGAGACATATGCTTCAGACTATGTTGTGGGAATCATTCTCACTCAACACGACCACCCCATGGCCTATAATAGTGAGACACTATCATATGTTGTCTGTAAGTACCCTACTTATGACAAATAAATGTACTCCACTGTGAAAGCTTGTCGTCAGTGGAGACATTACATTGTTGGGAAGGAGACAGTCATCCACACTGATCATAAGCCACTACAGTTCATGTAGACACAAGGAAAATTGCAGAATGATTGCCATCAGAAGTGGTCCACATACTTGCAACAATTCCACCTCAACATCAAGTATAAAACATGAAGCACCAATCGCGTCGCTGATTGTCTCAGCATACCGCCAGTCATGACACTCACTATAGTGCTAGACTCTTATGACCATGAGACCTCTGCATGGCCCCAACTCTATGAGACAAACCCAAACTTTGCCACCACCTACCAAATGTTGGGCACAAACACATTTGTCGCTAATTTCCATCTTCATGATGGGCTATTGTGTTGTATGGGCCATATCTGCGTTCCATCAAGCGAGTGAGCAAAGCTGATCTAGGAATCCCACTATAGTTGGGTGGCAGGACACTTCGGTGCCAAAAATATAGTGTCAATACTGCAGAAACATTTCTACTAGATGAAACTTCGACATGAGGTCAACAAGTATATCAGGTCCTTCACTGCATGCACTATTTCCAAACCGACCACTAAGTAACATGGCTTGTACACCCCTCTGCCTACTCCTGACAAGCCATGGGAATCCATATGAATGGACTACATGTCGGTCCTCTCATCCACCAAGCAAGCAAATGAATGTGTTTTTGTGGTTGTTGATCATTTTTCTAAGATGGCGATTCTGGCCGCCTGCAAGAAGAGCATCACAACAGAGGCCACTGCCAAGATATTCTTTGAAGGGGTCTAGGTACATTTTGGAATCCCACAAACCATTGTCTTAGATTAGTACTGTCGATTTCTCAGCACATTCTGGTCGAGCCTCTGGTCATTGCTGGACACCAAGATCACCAAATCCATGACCTTCTACCCCCAAACAAATGGCCAAACCGAGGTCGTAAATCGAATGATCTTTCATATCCTGCACATGTATAATTCCAAGTACCATCACACATGGGATGAGAGTCTTCTCTATTTCTTCCATCATAACTACAATCGATCCCTACATATCTCAACCGACCACATCCCCTTTCAGGTGGGGTTGAGATTCCAACCATTGGGTCCCATAGATGTTGCACTACCCCTTGCGGTCACCTCAGCTAACTCATATCCTAATCCAATTGAATATGATAAGGCCACCTGGTTTATTGAGTGGATCCATCACATCCTCCAGCAGGTTCAGGATATCCTACAAAAATCCAATGACAAGTACAAGAAGTGCCATGATTAATGTCGGGTGCCACATAATTTTTAGGTGGGTGACAAATTTTGGTTGCACTTGTAGAAAGAACTCCTTATAGAACCCAATCGAAAGATTCTCCCACTCCATTATGGGTCGTACACCATCACCAAGGCTATGGGTGATAATGATTTTGAGCTCAACATTCCTCCTTTCCTTGGCCTGCACCCTGTCTTCAATGTAGATCTCCTTCGACCTTATTTCCCACCATTATTGGACACCTCAGAGATAGCATAACAACTGACACCAAAAAATCTCAAACCCGACTGCATACAACAGGCATCCAATGATAATATTGTGGAAAAATAGGTCAAGGTCACTCATTAGCAAAGGATCCAACTTTATCGAGTTTTCAAAGCAGGGCAGCTCCTGCACTAACGCAAGTGGTTCACCCGGGGCTAAATTCAACAAAAATTTCCTCATCTGATGGGGGAACTCAATGCAATGGAGAACATTTCTTCCTAATGGGGGAGGATTGATATATATGGATTTCATTGGCCTCCCACCTATTCCAAATGGCTCATTTCGACAGTTTTCCAGTTTGACAGTTTTTTCCTAGTTTTCGAGTCCCTGATTTTCGGGGCCGTTTTGAGGCCCTAAACAAAAATTTTATGGCTCGCCACAATTAGAATTTAGATAGAGTTAGAGTCTGACAAAAACATGGGTATTCCTCGGATAGGCCTTTCCAACGAGCTATCGTGCGCCTACAACAAAGATCGTATGCAAAAGTTACGACCCCGAGAAGTTGATGTACTAACTTACCCAAATGGGCCCACATGAATTTTGGCGCTTCATCTCCTAAGGTTAGGTTTTTAGATGTCTAGGATTTTTGACATTCTTGTTTATTGTAAAAAGGCCTTCAAAGCCTCATTGTAATCATCTTCTTCTGAATGAGTGCAATTGTCACATCTGTTCTCAGAGATAAGCTGCCACCATTCTAGCAAGCTTGTTTTCTGTTGCATTTTACTTTTTCAGCTTATTTCCTTATTGAATAGAAACCAATTTTACTGTATATATGTTATTCTGTGTTAAGTATATTTTGATAATAATCTATATTCATTTCTTTCTTCTTATAAAATATGGATCACTTTAATTACTATATATTTTTCTCTCTAATGCCTATCATAAGTATCAATAAAGTTCAAGACATATTAAAGAGCATCATTTGGAAAAATGGAGGTAGGAGATTTCAAGTGTCAAAAAAGTGAATATATCCTCAAAAGAAAATCAAAGCAAAGTTACGAACTAATACACTTGTCATCAAAATGACCATTTAATTTGAATACAACTATGTGATTCTTGTATATACAATCAAAATATCAAATACAAATATGCATTATGATTTGGAAGCATTTACATCTTTTCTTGAAGGTAATATTTTATAAGGGTGTTGGTTTGATGCCCCCGTTGATCTCTTTTAGCCATGAATTAGTAATAGCAATTGTAAAAACGTTCCAAGATTTGAATATGCAATTTATTTGCCTTTGTTGAGGCTAGTTTTTCTATGGAAGAATATAAGGAGGATTGTCTTGAGAACAAACTAGTGTGGTATGGTTCAAAGGTGTTAAATGTACCATCAAACATTATGATACATGTCAAAAAAATATACCTCAGATGTAATCTCATCTGAAGATGCATATGCAACAATTTCCATTTCTGGTGGTTGCATCCATAAAATTATAGGTAGTATCAATACTCACCTCAAGGGCCTGAAACTCAAATGGGGACTCTACATTGTAGCATGGGAAGTACATGAGAATTTGGAAAAATATTACAACTTTCTAAGACCTGGGTACAACTGCTATAGATGGTCACATAAAGAGTTGTTGCAAGAGTCTCTCATACATAAATCCTTCTTAGTCATTCATCAATTTAATTTAGTTTTAACTTGAAATTTTCTTTGTGGAAAATGAACTGTAAATTCTTGCAAGATTTTATTGTCTTCTTCCATTGACATAATAGGCAGTGGTTCAAGTGTTTTTCACATCAAAATAAGGGTAAATGGCTAAAGAAGCATTAAATAAAACATGAAACACAAAATTTGAGATTGAACATTTACTTTGAAGGTTTCCCGTCACTCATGGTTAGATATAATACTAGTTCTAGTACTAGGTTGGAGGATAAATAACTAGGAATTAATAACCTATGGAGCCAAGGATCATTAAGGAAGTAGTAAATGGAAACAAACCCTATATATTTCAATCATATATCAGTGAAACATGATAGAAAAATACAAGGTACGATTGCACTACAAAACATATGCCCGTAAACCACCCAGACTCATGTAACTATCACAACATTAACTTCAAGAAAGAATTAGTTACTATATGAGTCGTATTAGAGTCTTTCTATTGTTTATCATATGTATTATAAAAAATGTACGTTAGACTAAACACAATATTAGTACCATATGAGCTATAATAAACTTCAAATTATACAAAAGAGGCAGGGACTAGCTACTTTGCAACTATTTCCCTTGTTATTACGAATGGATCCACTATAGGTACTATAAATAAATCAATTTATGCTTTAGGATTAAAGAAGGGTGATATCTTGAAATATGATCCTCACCGTGTAATTTCTCAACAACGTATGGTTTTAAATATCACTATAACCATTACAAACTCCGGGCAATAAGATGGATACTCAACTGAGGAATGAAAGAACTATTAACAAATTTAAAACTACCAAGGTTAAGGTCTTGTAAAGTAAAATCATCTCTGTGGCTAATACTTCCAAGAGGAAAGATAATATAACAAGTGTAATGAACAAAAAGGACTCTAAAATCAAAATTTTCTGGACCAAATTAAAAAGGCCACGACATGAGTTAATAGAGTCGAAATAATTGATTAATGGTTATTAGTAAGAGAGATTTTAGTTTATAAAATGGGAGGCTGAGATAACTAAATTCTCAGCTATCCAAAGAGATAGAGCAACTTAAGACATAAAAGGTGAAACTTGCAAAGAAGCATTTGGTTGAAGTTGAAAAATTACAATAGGAGCTCATAAATAAAGTTCCCCAACTCAAGCCTCTATTTGATGTTTTCATTATAGTCAATGAGGATGATAAAATTCTCAATGTCTCCAATAGTGAAGATATTGTTCATGATATGTTGAAAAGGATAACCTAGAGAAAGTTCCACAACTCAAGCCTCTATTTGATGTTTTCATTATAGTCAATGAGGATGATAAAATTCTCAATCTCTCCAACAATGAAGATAATGTTGATGATATGTTGAAAAGGATAAAAAAATATAAAGCTCACGTCTCAGAATTAACTAGTCAGATTCAAAGAATGAATGCCACCAATAAGGAACAACTTGCTCAACTTAATGAAGTAATAAAATAAAATGACTCGAGCATTGAATATTTGTGGGCAATGGTAACTCAGAAAAATGATAAATCCTAGAGCTCTCAGATCCCCTGTACCCTTAACTATGGCATAGGAGAAAACACAAAAGACGAGCTTCTTGGCACCTGGGCCACTTTATTTTTGGCATCTCGTCACAATATTTTGGATCTACATGTGAGAGGAGATTCAAAAATCATCATAGACTATATAAAAAAGAAAGGAAGGCTTAATTATTAATCCATTAGATCGATCCTTTTCTGTACTATCCTTACTGATAGAATTGGATTGAGTGCAACCACCAATTCCGTATTATTTTCAAACTGATTGTATCCATATGATCATAGTTACAATTTAAAATCTCAACGCTCCCAATAACACTTACCAAAAATATGGCTACCCCTAACTTGTTCATGTTTTCCTTTTGCTTTCTCTTTCACGTACGTATTTTTTCCATTCACTTATGCAACTCCTACATTCACATTCGACCATCTATTAGATATGTTTATATCTTCGAAGCATCAAAGATTGCTAGACATCATCATGTATTAACAATGTTCAATTCAAGTGTTTAGAAATTTTCTTTTTGGTTTATTCGGACTTTCAACATTTCTTCTTTTTGCTTAGTCATCGTCCATGGCTTTCTTTCCTTGAAGCTTTTCCATGATTCATAGCTCTACGTGTCAAATTGTATGTAACTCCATTCATATGCCTTCTAGTGTTCACTAGCTGAAACACTAGAGGAAGGGTGCCCAAGTACTACATACATGGACTCCTTGACTGATAGGCTTTTTATCGTTCAAAAGAGTCTCTTTGTTGGAACGATGGCTGCAAACACCCAATAGTTTTAATGTTCATAAATCTATGAGCATGTTGTGACTAAAATATTAATACCACTATTTCAACTTAATTTTGATTCATTATTAAAAGAAAAATTATATATTATTGAGAAAAATGATATAGGGGTGTATGCATAAAGTTGGTGGATGAAAAAGTGGCAAGCAGGTTAGCAAGAATGATGTTTATGATGTTAGAGGTTTGGAAAATCCTGAACCTCCATTCAGTGTGCTACATAGGCACGCTGGTAGGAATACGTGCGAGACGCTCTTGTTGTGCCTATTTTTTAAGGGAATGTGGGCACGTTTTGTGCACATTTGCACACCACACCTCGCTATTTTCTCTGTTTGAGCAAGTAAAAAGGAGGATTAGAGAAGGAGCAAAGCCCAAGATCTTTCCATCGTGTCCAACTCTACCTAAGTATTCTTGATTTTTTTTCATTTCCTTTGTTATCTTTGTCTCCTCTTTTGGCTAAGCAAAAATACAAAACAATTATTTGTGGGTTATGGATGTAAATTCGAATGGCATTGAAAACTTGTTAGCAAGGTTCATTACAAATGTATGGTTCAATGAAAATTTTGAAGAAAACAAAATAAACATCGATGAAATTAATTAATACACATAATTAATACTTGAATGTAAATCTATCAACAATTCACTAATTTTGTATAGGTTTCTTTCAATTTCATTGTAAAGATAACACATAGTTTTTCTTTGTTTTACACAAAATTATGTTAATGATTTTGTTCGGATAAAATGAAATTGTTTTTTGTAATTCCTTTGTTATAAGTGCACTTATTAAATTTCCTTATTAAATTGTAGAAAATATTATTAAAATGGAACTCAAAGACAATGAAAATTGCCTACAAGCAAACCAAGGCGAGAAAAACTCCAACCCACCACAACCACCAAACATAAACATACATATTGATGAGGGGTTGGCTACTTTGAGATCACTTGTCAATGATTTAAGGGGAACTAGAGAACCTAGCCGAGAGTCCTTGGCCACTTCATTGGACATCATTGTGAGGTTCATTGCAAATGCCCAAGGGAAATTAACTTCTATTTCTAAATAGAGGGCTAGAATGTTTGAGTTTTAGGGGATTGGACTGGATAGAAACCATGTTAGAGACTTGGATTTTTTAAACAAGATCTGATGTCCCTTTTTATTGATTCACGATCTGGAAAAAAATGACCTATCACCAAGAAACACATTTGTATTGATTGGTGCATCCACCCACAAACTCTTCAAAACTGGATGGATAGGTGGCTAATGGTATTTGATGCAGCTCCCTGCAATAACATGGAGGTGCCTTTATATTTTTTGAGAAAGATGTGGGAATAATTTATTTTGGGTCACCATGTAAATTACTTTGACATTGGTGACTTCCAAGGGGTCGGTCGAGAGTCCGCAAAGGACCAAGAGCATGCTAGGCATGATCCCATGTTAGGTTCTCGCCCCCCTAGGAAAATTCCTAACCCCCTGTCCCAACATCCTCATGTCGCATAGGGCTTGCAACATGTACATCTATCTCTATCATGGTTGACTTGGTGGATAATGCAACATGGTAGCTTTGTTTCACTATCTCGATAGGAGGTGTTTGCTGGTGACATTGATAGAGGGGTCAGACCTTCAACCCCTAGTGAAAAGTGCAGTGAGGAGATGACACATGGACATAACAGTCATCCAAGTGAACCTCAGATATGATTGAGATGCGAACAGACTTTCTATGGGTCTATGGAGGCCAGTGGACAACATAGCTTCATGGAATATGTTAGTATCTTAACCATCTTTATGTTCTTCATCATTATATATTTATATAGTATTTTGTGTATTTATTTTGATATTTTATTGTATGATGTTTTGTATTTTATATTTTCATATAATAGACTCTCTACATCGATAGATGCATCAATGTCTATCTCCATCACCGATGCAGCAATAGAGACAACCTACTCATTCGGGGTTCCACATATATAGGTATGTGTCACATTTGATAAATTCGCCATAGTGATTTCTTTATTTTCTGGCATCCTAAAATTTATAATGTTCTTGTGTTTCTACAGGTTGCAGAACTAGGCGATGTCAAGCAATGTCCACCTGGGATGAACAAGTTACCTGCTTCACATGTATCATGTGTAGATTTAAATCTCATTTAAATCTCAAATTTGTTGTATTTATGTTGTTGGAATTTACTATTTGGTAATAATAACAATATTTTTAATATGTATGTAGGATGGTGATATTTTCACTAGTTACAGTACTAGTTCAGTCCCTAGGCAACCGATCATGGATTTTGGGTTACCTATTTCCAGGCCAGGCATTATTACATCACTTGTACATCCCGTGGGGGTTCATCACATCCTATCCCCAATATCTTTCTTATTCGGTGCATCCTTAGTGGATGCACTCGCTGACCACTCGTCCACACCACCTCTTCCATCACATCCATCCACGACAGATGAAATTGTATGCCACCCACCCCCACCACTATTTCTATCTGTGCCATCGATCGAGGCTGCCACAATAGATGTTCCCTCAGAGTAGGTTGTATATCCAAGCACTCCACCTGCCAATGACTCTCCATCGATGATAGATATATTCATCATGAGATAATGTGTTGATGATCGATTTTTATGTATCATGAATGGAATTGATTTTATGCATAGTTGTTTAAATTTTATGATTTTATCCTTATAATTGACGTAGGTTGGCATTACTGAGAGATTAGAGTTGTGGAGGAGGTTAACACCCTCACAATTGTCAATACCATCTGCAATGAGATGTCTTATGTTTAATTACACAGTATCATTTTTTAAGTCTTTTAATTCATTATGGAAAAAAACTTATAACAATATTTTTTTTCTTTGTGCAGTATCTGGAGCGACGAACCACACCCAGATGCAAAACCACTTGAGGTGCTTCTTTGAGAAAGACAAGAAAAATTGATTTTTAGGATGCTCCTTAGGGTGGCGATGGTGGCAATGGTCAATGAGTGACCAATCGTTGTCATTTGTATCTAGGTCACCATATGATTTTTTTTATGTTAGGGCACTTGCTGCCATTTGTATATTGGGCACGATGTGCCATTTTGTAAAAAATTATATAATTTAGATGATGTTGAATATATATATATATATATATATATATATATATATATATATATATATATATATATATCATGACATGTTTCTTATGAATCTCATTGTTTATGCATTCTATGTTGATGAATGCATGAATTTCAAAGTGTTTGAACTTCAAAGTGTATGGATTTTAAGTGTATGTATGAATGAATTTATTTATTTTGATTAATTAATTTTTAAAAAGTTAAGAAAGTCGATGTAAGTAAGAATAGTTATTTTTTTTCTATAGTGATTATATATACTTGCATTATGCATTAACGAATCTCTTATGGTGGAAAAGAATGCTAAGTGCTAAATCCATACATAATTAAAGGTTCTCAAGAACCTAAATTTGAAAAAAGATTGAAGTACCATCCTAGATAAGACTCCAAGAAAAAATAATAAGAATCATGTAGGGTAACATAATCACAGTACAAATAAGAGAGTTGAAACCTCACATTACTCTATCCAAAATGAAGCATGGTTCATTATAATGGCAATCACAACATGTTACAAGGGTTTCTTAATACAAAATCAACACATAAAATATGAGTGCATAATAAAACCTCACATCAAATGAAAATTTACCTCAAATTCTCCATTAGGCTTGCCAAAATGTTTTAGAATGTATCCCAAGAGGAGAGCTCCTAAATATCCAAATTATCCACCCTTTACAATGTAAAGAGAGAAATCTTCTTTATAGAGTGAGTCTCTTCTCTTAGACAATAAAATATTATTGTTTTCTAACTAACTCCATGACAAGTCAAATAAATATTATATTAATGAATTTATTAGATCTCTCGTCAATACATGGTTGACCATGTTACGACATGTGGACATTAGCCTCTCCAAATAAATTCTCCCTCGTCCAAAAATAGTAGTAGTATGGACCAAATAATGCTCATGAAGGGGACACACCACCAAAAATATGCATCAAGCCAATTCAAATTCCAAGTGTCCACATGGAATGTTCCCTCCAAGCATGTGCAAGCATGCAACCCCTCCACGTGTGTGCATTCCAAGGTAGCCAACTCCATGGATGAATGTGAAAGATTCCAAGTGGATGGGGCATCCACAACAAAGTATGTGATCAATGCCTAGCCTTGCCTTGCCTTTCCTTTTCTTTCCTTGATTTCCTAGCCTTTCCTTGATTTCCTAGCCTTTCCTTGCCTTGCATTCCCTTACCTTGCCTTGTATTTCTTTTCCATTCCATTCCATGCCTTTCATTGCCATGCCATGCCATGCCTTTCCTTGCCTTGACTTTCCATGCCATTCCTTGCCTTGCCTTGCCTTGCCATGCCTTTCCTTTCCTTTCCATGCCTTGCCATGCCTTGCATTTCCTTTCCATACCTAGACCTAGAACTTTCCTTGCCATGCATATCCTTTCCTTTCCTTACATTTCCATGCCTTTCCTTGAATTTTTATGCCTTACCTTTACTTTCCATTTCTATCCTTTCCTTGCCATGTCATGCCTTTCCATGCCTTTCCTTGCCTTGTCATGCCATGCCATGCCTTGTCTTTCCTTCACTTTCCATACCATTCCTTTTGCATGCCATTCCATGACATGCCTTTCCTTCCTATGCCATATGTTTTCATGTCTTGCATTGCCTTGCCATTCCATGTCTCGGTTTTCAATGCCATGCCTTTCCATGCGATGCCTTGTCTTTCTTTTCCATGTCATGCCTTGCCATTCCTTTCCTTGTCATTCCATGACATTCCTTGCCTTGTCATTCCATGCCATACCTTTCATTACCTTCACTTGCCATGCCATGCCATACCATGGAAAGCTTTGCATTTCCTTGCCATGACATGCATTGCCTTGCCATGCCATGTCTTGCCTTGCCATGCCATGCATTGCGTTTCCATGCCATGCCATGCAATCCCTTGTATTTCCTTGCTATTACATTCCATGCCATGCCATACCATGCCATGCCTTTCCATTCCATTCCTTTCCATGCCATGCCTTTCCTTGCCATGTCTAGCCTTACAAGGTGTTAAATGGTCAAACATATGTAATAAGAATTGAGAAAAACCTTATCATCTTAAAAAAAATCACTTAACTATCATCATCATAAAAATATAGCAATGAAAATAATATCCCACAACACATAAATAGATCCATATGTACCATATCAAATGTTTATATGATTCTATATAAACCCAAAAAATACTAAGCAATGACTCACTAAGATAAATAAAAATAAAATTTCTAACCTTCTAAGGCCAAAATCTAGGTTGTTACATTTACAAATCCATAGAACACCACTATGATCTAAAATAGACCAATCCATCCTTGCATGCATTTTCATCTATATTTCCATTTTAACCTTTACAACAATAAATATATCTTTCCATAACTTTATGCAAGGAAAAGTTCAAATCAAAATGTGGATTGCAATGAAACAATAATCACAAAAAAAGAAAATTTCTCATACCAATAAATAAAAAAAAAAAAATTCTAGGGACATATGACTTAACTTTATACCACAAATTCCCTTTCCATCCAATGAAGTGTTTTTTCCTTGCTATGACTTTCCATACCATGCAATTCCATGCCTTTCATTGCCTTGCCTTTCCATGCATGTCATGCCATGCCTTGCCATGCCTTTCCTTTCCAAGCCATGCCTTTCCATGCCATGCCTTTCCTTGTGATTCTATGTCATGCCATGCCATGTCTTTCCATGACATGCCATGCTTTTCCATCCCTTACCTTGTCAAGGCATGCCTTGACTTTCCTTGTCTTTCCATGCCATGTTTTTTCTTTCCATGCAATGCCTTGCCATGCCTTTCCTTGCTTTTCCATGCCAAGCCTTGGCTTTCCATGCCATGCCATGCCATGCCAAGCCTTGCCTTTCCATGCCATGCCATGCCTCACTTTTCCATTCCATGCCTCACCTTGCCATGCCATGTAGTTCCTCAGCATGCCTTGTCTTGCCATTCCATGTCATTCATTTCCTTTCCATAACATGCCTTGCACTCACATGCCATGCCTTTCCTTGCTATGCCATGCCATGCCTTGTCATGCCTTTCCTTTACTTTCCATGCCATTCCTTACCATTCCATGCCTTGCATTTCCTTTCCATTCCATGCCTTGCATTTCCTTGCCTTGCCATGCCATACCTTGGATTTCCAATCCATGCCTTGCATTGTCTTTCATTGCCATGCCATGCCTTGGCTTTCCAATCCGTGCCTTTCCAAGCCATGCCTTGCCTTTCCATGACATGCCTTGCCATGCCTTTTATTTCCATGACATGCCATGCCATGCCATGCCATTTCATGCCTTTCCTTTCCATGCTATGCCATGCCATTCCATGCTTTGCCTTGCCATTCCATGCCTTGTGTTTCCTTTCCTTTCCATGCCATTTCTTGTGTTTCCATGCCATGCCTTGCCTTGCATTTCCTTTCCATGCCTTGCCATGCTATGCTATTCTTTTTCTTTCTATGCCATGCCATGCCCTTCCTTGCATTTCCTTGCATTGCATTGCCTTCCCTTTCCTTTCCATGCCATGCCTTTCCTTGCCATGCCTTTCCTTGCTATGCCATGCCATATCTTTCCTTGCCATGACATGCCTTGTGATGCAGACCCCCAACCCTCAGGCCAAGATCCGCACAGGATCGATCTTCTTCAAATCTGCAAAACTAAAATAGTCCTTTCGGGCCCTCACTGGAACCCCACGAATCCGATCCATAGGTCCTTCACGAAAACCCCACCTGCACAACATGCACTAGGCGTGAGTCTTCACCTCCACATGACCACCAAATATGACCTTCGGCCAAATATGATCGGGACTTTTTCCAAAAAGGAAAATTTTGGATTTCGTGACTTCGTGAATCCTGATGTCGAGTCTCTGACTTTTCAATCCTCAAATACCAAAATGCCAAAATCTCGGTCCATGAAACTGCTTCCTCTGTGAACACAACCCTACTCCAAAGACACGTCACGCTTCACGACTTTAGGGTTTTCAACGCAAAGAGCCCCGGCTCCTTGTCCTCAGAATTGCTGAAATGCCAAGCCAAGAGGTGCTTTTCGCATTTCGTGACTTCAGGGTTTTCAACGCAAAGAGCCCCAGCTCCTTTTCCTCAAAATTGCCGAAATGCCAAACCCTGAAATGCCAAAATGTCGAAAAGGGATTAACGACTCTAGATCCTCCCTTAGCTTCTGAATGCTTTCAGGGTTTCACGATTCGAGGAATCATGATGCAATGTTCTTCCTCCTTGCCTTATCAAATCCATGAAAATCCAAAATCTCAAATTTCCACTCCAAAGGGAGATCAACGACTGTGAGCCTCTCTTGATCCAACGATTTGGATCCTTTTGGGATTTAATGGGTCAAGAGTCCTGAATCTTACCCTTTGTATCCCTGCTAGCCAAAATGCCAAAATATCTCTACTGAGAGATCAACGGTCCATGTCCCTCTTGAACCAATGGCTACAATCCAACTGGATACGACCCACATCCTTTTGGGGATTTCCTCGAAACCTTGACCGCTCACCATGTGTCCTCCTTGATGAACGGTGTCGATTGTTTCACAATTTCATGAGACGTGACTTCTTGTCTCACGACCCCTTCTCCTTGAACTCTCGATGCCTTCCAGATCTCTGCTACGTGTCCTCTGAGATGGATGCTCCTGATTCTTTCGGGAATTTGACAAGTCCTTCTCCCCTGCACATACACGAGATTAACCCACATGCAACTTATCCTGGATCCGATGGCTATCAGACCTCCACACTAGATCTGATGGCCTAGACCTAACTTACCTATGTGCATTTCTCCTGGGTGTCTAGACATGGTGTGAATGGTCCAAATCTCTTCCCCAGTGCTCGAATCAACGACAGCTATGCTCTCCTGAGCTCATCACTTCTCTTTCTTGCCTTAGAATATTTCTTGCTCCTTCTTGCCTAAGCCTTTGTCTCTCCTGTGAAGCCTATAACCTTGGCTCCCGCCTATATTCTAAGAGGCATTCCTCCTCTTGAGATTTATTTCTCTGAACCTAAAAGGTTCCTTTAAACTCTGCAACCTCTTGCAGGAACTTTGCACGAAATGGTGCTATCTCTTATGAGCTTATCCGTGGCTCTGACCTCAAAGTGTCTCTGTCCCTTTCTCTCCTTGAAGGGATATAAGTTCCCTCTGGCAACTTATGCTCAAGCACTCCTTGCTGAGCCTATAGGGTGTTCAGTAACCCTGTGAAGGCCTTCCCTTGACACTTCTCTTCTTTCAGAACTCGAACAAGAGTTCCTTCTGTGCACACTTGCACCAACTCAATGCCCTCCTGGCAGAGTTCTCCAAAACCTTCAGTGACTTTGTCTTCTCATCGAACTCGAAATAGAGTTCTCCTCAATGCATCCTGTGCATTTGCTCAATGCCCTCTTGGCAGAGTCTCACAGAATTCTTAGAAATTCTGTCTGTCCTATGCCCTCCTCTTCACAGTTCTTCCTTCGAAGTGTTCAACAACCCTAAGGATTCTCCTTGAGTCAATGACTTTAGCTAGTGCACCCTCCTGGCACGTCTTTGTCTGAAATTCTGCAGAATTCAGAAGTGCACTCCTTGCACTAGCTTATAGAGACTGTAGTACTCTTTCGTGCACTCTTGCATGAAACCACAAAGAATCCAAACTTGGATCAAAGAACTCTCAGATAGGAAAATCTATCTATCATATGTAGATGGAACCTAACACACATCTATAGCATAAAATAACACACATATGGCATTCATTCATAAACACATAAACACACAAAGAATCTCATGCAGGAAAAACTGCTCTGATTGTATTAATATGAAAATGCCTCTTTACAATGTGAGCTCGGATTGCAACAGAGTCTCGTCTCTCCTTTCTCTATTCTACTCTCTCTCAGAACTCTCTTCTTCTCTACTGACTAATCCTATAGATATAAAGGATCTTTCTGAAAAAGAGGGGCTCCTCGAGCTCTTCCCTCCATCTCACCAACTCTCATTAAATTACATTCAATTACATTGAATGGCTGTCTAGTCTGAATCAGATCTAGATCTCAGCCTTCCAAGCATTTAAGGAAACCTTTTCTAAAGCCTGTGCATATGCATGGCTTTTGGCTCTACTAGCCTTACAACATTTAATACAATTTTCAAATTTTGAAAAACGAGAGGGATGTGCCTCTCTCCTTCCATTGAATGCATGCTTTGATGTGTTGGCTGGCTAGCATGTAGGTAGCTTGGAGCGATGCTCCTGAACCTTTTAGGTTCAGAGAAATAAATATCAAGAGGAGGAACACCTCTTAGAATACAGGCGAGAGACAAGGTTACAGACTTCACGGCAGAGACAAAGGTCGAGTCCTTTTGGAGAAAGAAATATTCTAAGGCAGGAAGGAGAAGTGATGAGCTTAGGAGAGCACAACTGCCATTGATTTGGGCACTAGGGAAGAGGTCTGGACCGTTCACACCATGTATAGACACCCAGGATAAATGCACATAGGTAAGTTAGGTCTGGGCCATCAGATCTAGTGTGGAGGACCGATAGCCATCGGATCCAGGAGAAGCTACACGTAGGTTAATCTCATGTATGTGCTGGGGTGAAGGACTTGTCAAAGTCCCGAAAGAATCAGGAGCATCCATCTCAGAGGACACGTAGCATAGATCCAGAATCCATTGGGGTTTCGGACACCGGGATTTCAAGGAGAAGGGGTCGTGAGACAAGAAGTCCTAGCTCACGAAATTGCAAAACAACCGACATCATTCATCAAGGAGGACACGTGGTGAGGGGTAAAGGTTTTGAGGAAATCCCCGAAAGGATGTGGACCATCGATCTAGTTGGATTATAGCCATTGGTTCAAGAGGGACATGGACCGTTGATCTCTCAGCAGAGATATTTCGGCATTTCAGCTACCGGGGATACAAAGGGTAAGAGTCGGGACTCTTGACCCATGAAATCCTGAAAGGATCCAAACCATCGAATCAGAGGAGGCTCATAGCCGTTGATCTCCATTTAGAGTGGAACTTCGAGATTTCAGAGTTTCAGGGATTTGATAAGGCAAGGAGGAAGAACATTGCATCACGATTCCCTGAATCGTGAAACCCCTAAAGCATTCAGAGGATAAGGGAGGATCCAGAGCCGTTAAGCCCTTTTCGACATTTCAGCATTTTGGCAATTCCGAGGATAAGGAGTCGGGGTTCTTTGCATTGAAAACCTCAAAGTCGCGAAATTTGAAAAGAAATTCTTGGCTTGGCATTTCGGGGTTTGGCCCTTTCGGGGTTCGACATTTCGGCAATTCCTAGGACAAGGAGTCGGGGCTCTTTGCATTGAAAACCCTGAAGTCACAAAACGCGACGTGTCTTTGGAGTAGGGCTTGATCACGGAGGAAGAAGTTTCATGGATTGAGATTTCAGCATTTCGAAATTTTGGCATTCAGGGATTGAAGAGTCAGAGACTCGACATCAGGATTAGCGAAGTCGTGAGATCCAAAATTTTCCTTTTCAGAAAAAGTCCCGATCATATTTGGCCGAAGGTCATATTTGGTGGCCGTGTGGAGGTGAAGACTCATGCCTAGTGCATGTTGTGAAAGTGGGGTTTTCGTGAAGGACATGTGGATCAGATTCGTGGGGTTCCTGTGAGGGCCCGAAAGGACTATTTCAATTCTGCAGATTCGAAGAAGATCGATCCTGTGCGGATCTTAGCCCGAGGGTCGGGGGTCTGCGTCACCTTTCCATATCATGCCATGCCATATTATGCCTTGAATTATCATGACATGCCTTGAATTTCCATGCCATGCCTTGCCTTGAATTTCCATGTCTTGCGTTGCATTGCCTTTTCTTGCATTTCCTTTCCTTTCCTTGGCTAACCAGAATTCATCTAAAAGGTACTTTCATTATGGTATTCATAAAACTAATTGTTTGTAAAAATATAGTTATTTTCATCGTTATAGAGAATTTGTTGTCCTTTGAGTCACCCACAAGAAATTTGTCTCTATAATCATAAACACCATTAAATTATTTCCAAAGTCAATTAACTTCTAATAAAAAAAAAATCAAGTTAATTTAATAAAAAAATAATAGCATTCATGTATTATACTTTTTTTTTCTTACAAAAAATAATGCTTGTACTAAATGAACAAGTTTAATACCTAAAAATTACAATCAAAGGATTCATTAAGAATGTAATTCTACAACTTGTTATCCCATCTATCTTAGATAAAAACACTTGCATCGGAATTTCAATGTCATAACATAAGCTCTCTTTATTCATATATCTTAGGTATATTCATAGTTGTGAAACATGGATTATCATAATTAATAACATTTACATAGAAAGGCATGTCACTAAATAGGTTTATGTTCCATCCTTATGGTGTGTCTCATTATATTATTGATCCATAATTTATTTTTGATTGCATGAAAAAAAACATAACTTCAAGGCCTTATTTCATTTGGGTTGCATGAAAAAAAAACATAACGTCTAGGTCATCGTAATGGCATATGTATAGGTCTATTTCCAGCATGTCCTTGAATGACTTGAGGAGTTGAGTCACAACTCGTGATAAAACTCAAAGACGAACTCATGTTGATGAATGGTCGGTTGCATTGGATCCAAGTCACTGAGTTTAAGCTATTGGGGCCCCTCCACTGTCATTCTGTTCGTTGGAAAAGTGTTTGAAGGAGGATCTCTCGAACTAGGGTTTTTCTCATTAAGGCATAGTGCAATTTATGAACAAGTGGTTGATTTTCAAGAACATTATTCCAGAAATTTTTGGGTAGCATGGTCGCATGGGCCTTGGCCAAATGGATGTGCAGAAGCTTATGAAACTCTGTTATGCTTCTCTATTTGGACTTTGTTCCCCCTGAAAAAAATTCCAACATGTCCCTAAATGGCTTGAGGAGAGAGTTTCAAATCACAATAAAACTCAAATTGAGACTCGAATGGATGAGCCGTCGATTGCATTGGATCCATGGAACCAAGTTTTAGCTAGTGGGGCCCCTCCATTGTCATTCAGTTTTCTAGAAAAGTATTTGATTTAGTATCTTTGGAACTAGGATTTTGCACAATGAGACATAGTTCAATTTCTGAAAAAAGAGATTGATTTTCAAGACGAATGTGTCGGGCGATTGTGGGTAGAATGGTTCCATGGGATTACATAACTTAGTTATAGTTCTCGGTTTGGATTTTATGCCCCCAGACCAAATTTCCAACATGTCCCTGAATGGATTGAGAATTGTAGTTGCAACTCATGATAAAACTCAAACTGAGACTGCAATGGATAAACCTTCAGTTGCATTAGATAAGGGGCACCAGGTTTCATTTAGTGGGGCACCTCTGCTATCATTCTATTTCCCACAAAAGCATTTTTTGCAAGATCACCGGGACTAGGGTTTTTCTCAATGAGGCACAGTGCAATTTACGAACAAGAGGTTGATTTTCAAGAATAATGTGTTTGTGATTTGGGTAGCATGGTCATGTGGTCGTTGGCCAAAAAAGCGTGTGAGAGCTTACAAAACTCCATTATTCTTCTCGGTTTTGATTTTATGCCCCCGAACCAAATCACCAATATGTCCCTGAATGACTTGAGGAGGGGAGTTGCAACTCACGTTAAAATGAAAATAGGGACTCAAATGGATGAACCGTCAGTTGCATTGGATCTAGGGCACCTGGTTTCAGTTAGGGGGTCTCGTTCACTGTCATTACATTTCACGTAAAAAAAAAATTGGAGGATCATTAGGACTAGGGTTTCGCTCAGTGAGGCATAGTGCAATTTCTGAACAAGAGGTTAATTTTCAAGAACACTGTGTTGGGTTATTTTGGTTAGCGTGGTCACATGAGACTTGGACAAACAAACATGTGATAGCTTATGGGGATTCATTATGCTTCTCGGTTTGGATTTTATGCCCCTAGACCAAATTGCCAGCATGTCCTTGAATGGCTTAGGGAGGAAAGTTGCAACTGACATTATAAGTCAAATAGAGACTCAGATGGATGAACCATTGGTTTTATTGGATCTAAGGCATTGATTTTCAATTATTGGGGCTCCTCCACTATCGTTCCATTTCCCGAAAAAACGTTTGTTGGAGGATCTATGGAACTAGGGTTTTTCTCAATGAGGCATAGTGCAATTTCTAAACAAGAGGTCGATTTTCAAGAACATTGTTCCATGCGATTGTGGGTAGCATGGTCACATGAACCTTGTCCAAACAGATGTGCATGAGATTATGTATTTTATTCCCCTAAACCAAATTGCCAACATGCCCCTGAATGGCTTGAGGAGGTGAGTTGCAACTTGTGATAAAAATCAAATTGGGACTTGGATGGATGAACCATATATTGCATTGGATATGGGGCACTGGGTTTCATCTAGTGGGCCCCCTCCACTGCCATTCCATTTCCCTTAAAAACATTTGTTGGAGGATCAATGAGACTATGGTTTTGCTCAATGAGGCATAGTGCAATTTTTGAACAAGAGGTCGATTTTCATGAACATTGTTTCAGATGATTGTGGAAAGTGTGATTGCATGGGCCTTGGAAAAATAGACATGCGAGAGCCTATGAATCTTTGTAATGAGGTCAGTTTGGATTTTATGCCCCCAGACCGAATTGTCAACATGTCACTAAATGGGTTGAGGAGGTGAGTTGCAACTCCTGATAAAACTCAAACCAAAACTCGGATGCACGAACCGTTAGTTGCATTGGATCCGAGGAACCAAATTTTATCATAGTGGGGCCCCTCTATTGTCATTTTGTTGCTTAGAAAATAATTTGTTTTAGGATCTCTGGAACTAGGGTTTTTCTCAATGATGCATATTTCAATTTTTGAATAAGAGGTTGATTTTCAAGAACAATGTGCCAGGTGATTGTGGGTAGCGTGGTCACATGGGCCTTGTCCAAAAAAAAATGTGGGATCTTACAAAACTCTATTATGCTGATCGGTTTGGATTTTATGCCCCAGAACAAATTCTGAACATGTCCTTGAATGGCTTGAGGAGGTGATTTACAACTCCTGATAAAACTCAAACTAGGACTCAGATGGATGAACCATCGGTTTCATTAGATCCATGAAACTAATTTTTATTTAGTGGGTCCCCTTCACTGTCATTTTGTTGCTTCGAAAAACATTTGAAGGAGGATCTCCGAAACTAGGGTTGTTCTCAATGAGACATTATAATGCAATTTCTGAACAAGAGGTTGATTTTCAAGAATACTGTGCTAGATGTTTGTGGGTAGCATGGTCGCATGGGCCTTGGCCAAACATACGTGTGACAAATTATAGAACTATGCTATGCTGCTCGGTTTGGATTTTATTCCCCCAGACCAAATTTCCAACATGTTCTTGAATGGCTTGAGGAGCTGAGTTGCAACTTGCGATAAAAATAAAACCAGGTCTCAGATGGATGAATTGTCAGTTAAATTGGATATGTGGAACTGAGTTTCAACTAATGAGGCCCCTTTGCAGTCATTCCATTTCCTGATTATTTTTTTTTGAGGATCTCTAGAACTAGGGTCTTACTTAGTTCGTATTACATATGTCTGAAAATTTAACACCTTGTAAGGCTAAACATGGCAAGACAAGGCATGGCATGGAATGAAAATGAAAGGCATGGAATGGATAGAAAAGGCAAGGCATGACATGGAATGACATAGAAAGGAAAGGAAATGCAAGGCATAGCATGTCATGAAAATTCATGGCAAGGCATGGCAAGGTAAGGCATGGAATAACAAGGAAAGGTGAGAAAATAGATGGAAAGGAATGGCATGGAAAGGAAAGGCATGGAAATGCATGGCATGACATGACAAGTGAAGGAAAGTAAGGAATCACATGGAAAGGAAAGGAAGGACATGGAAAGGCATGACATGTCATGGAATGGAAAGGCATGTCATGGAAAGGTAAGGCAAGACAATAAATGGTGAGGCATGGCATGAAAATGTGAGGAAATGTATGATAAGGCATGGTATGGAAAGGAATAGCATGGCATGAAAAGGAATAGAATGGAGTGGAAAGGAAAGGAAAAGCATGGCATGACAAGGAAAGCAAAGGAAATGCAAGGCATGGCATGGAAAGTCAAGGCAAGGCAAGGCATGGTAAGGCATGGCATAGCATGGAAAGGAAAGGAAACACATAAAATGGCATGGCATGGAAAGGAAATGCATGGCAATTCATGGCAAGGCATGGAAAGGCAAGACAAGGAATGGCATGGAAAGTCAAGACATGGCATGGAATGGAAAGAAAAAACAATGAATGACATGGCATGGAAAGGCATGGAAAGGCAAGGCAAGGAATTTTATGGAAAGGAAAGGCATGGCATGGCATGGAAAGGCGAGGAAAGTCATGTCATGGAAAGGAAAGGAGAGGAAAGGCATGACATGGAAAGTCAAGTCAAGGCATGGCATGACACGTATAGGAAAGGAGAGGCATGGCAATGAAAGGCATGGAAAGGAAAGACATGTCATGGCAAGGCAAGGAAAGACATGGAAAGGAAAGGCATGACATGACATGGCATGAAAAGGCAAGGAATGGCATGAAATGGCATGAAAAGGCAAGGCATGGAATGACATGACATAACAAGGCAAGGCATGGAATGACAAGGAAAGGAATGACATGGAAAGCCAAGGCATGGAATGGCATGGGAAGGAAAGGAAATGCAAGGCAAGGAATGACATGGAAAGGCAAGGCATGGCATGGAATGGTATGGGATGGAAAGGAAAGGCATGGCATGGAATGGAAAAGGAAGGCAAGTTATGGCATGGCTAGGCAAGGCATGACAAGGAAAACCATGGCATGACATGACATGGTGAGGAAAAACAAGGAAAGGCAAGTGTAGGAAAAGAAACATAAGGAAAGGAAAGGAAAGGAAAGGAAAGGTAAGGTAAGGCAAGGAAGTTTAAGGTAAGGATAGGAAATCAAGGCAAGGAAAGTCAAGGGAAGGCTAAACATAGTTCCCTAACAACAAAAATGAAGCACAAAATACAAGAATACCATAACAACCATAAAATGAAGCCAAAATTTCAATCATTCATAAATATTAAATATTTGCTCAATTATTCCTTTTACATAACTATGGTCATTCAAGTAGACCATAATGATCACTTCTAATATTGATGGTATACATTAAATTCTTGTGCTCAAAGTAAGGAAAGAATTATCATACCTTTAACGAGTTCTTACTTGACATTTTTTCTAGTTGGAAGTTTTTACCAACAACCAAGTTCGTAAAGTGGTATACAAATTCATCTAATCTATAATATTGAAATACATAATCACCTTTATTCTATGTTCTTCCACCCCATGTCAGATATTCTCCTTTAATAACCATCGACCTAATAAGAAATTGAATGCCTTCATAGTATGTTACCGATCACACGAGGGTCTAGTTTCCCTCTAAGCAATGTGTGAGACAATAATCCGATCCCCATTCATTAACTCTTGGGGAAACCACTACGTATATATGCCCTGCAAAAATTGGAGTTCCAATGCGTGAGTCCACTATATGACCAAAGAATAAAACATTGATGTTAATTATTCAAAATTTAATAGAAGGTTTCACTGAACCTGGCAGTATGAGATCTGAGACATGATCATAATATGCTGAAATATTTGATTGGATCTCCTTCAACTAGGATAATTCCATAGTTATACGTTGACCAATGTGGACCGATACAATATCCCATCTCCAACCCAATCTGTCGATTCACAATCATCCCATTCATTACTACTACATGGACCATAGAAGAAAGAGAGCTTTCTCGTCCATATTTCAACTATTTCATTATGTTATGTTTGAATTGAATGGAATCCATGAATGCCCTAGATTTTTTTTCATTCATACTACTGTGATCAATCTACATTGAACACCTCTCGAAAATATCTATGTACATTTCCTTTCACGTGTGATTAGTCTTCAAGGGTTCTTGTTCCCTCTCCTATTACTAAAGAAAACCATTCAACAATGGATTCCTCATCTCGAATGAGGGAAGTAGTTGTGAAACTCATTTTTTCCTTCGTAATGGCCTTTTTATGCATTCCCCTACTCCATCATGCTCCCCTTTCCCATGCACATAGTTGAAATAGTTCCAAATGTGAGGTACCTTGGTTTTTTTGTGAAACATACAAAACCATTGAAATAGACGAGAACTATCCTATACAACCAACTGTTGAAATCCAAAGTTGATCCATCTATATGTTCTTCTCCTAAAGGTGATTTTAAAACAACTGAAAGAAATGTTGTATGTAGGCTAAGTCATGACAATGATCATCACTTATGTAGAAGTGACACTCCTTCAATATAACTCTGTTTTGTTCGTTACTATTTGGCCCATGGATATATGTGATATCGACCATTATGATGACCTATTCAGAGTGATAATATTGGATTTGAGTCTTATTTTATGGTTGAAGGGTGTATTTCTCATCAAAATCAACCATTGGTAAGACAATACCAATGGGAAATGTATCTTTGCATATTATAAAATGCTTGTCCTTCCATCAAGCCACATGAACATGCTGAACATATTGTCATGTGTGTTCGACGAAGCCCTTCATGAAGTCACATACTCGTACATGGGAAGTCATCAATTGTATATTTTTTCTTTCCTTCCCTCCATCAATATCACACACAACATATTTAAATCTTTGCAAGGAAACCTCCTTCCTTCCCAATTCATACTCATCACTTACATGGATGCACTTGCTCAATAATTCCATTCCACTGCACCTAGGGCATGTCCCATCTAAGCAATATTTTCGACAAGATGTACAACCCTATGGCCTTGTACACCAAATGTTGTGAATAAAGTCTCTAGATGATGACAACGACAATA
>ML777216.1:1364855-1402354 GCA_009831015.1 Picea engelmannii | reverse complement strand
GAGTGAGTGAGAGGAAGGGGGGTAGAGGGGGAAGGGAGGCAGAGATATATAAACAGAGAAAGGGTGGAGAATGGGGGAGAGAGAGGGATGGGGATGCAAAGTGTGGGGGAGAGAGAAGTAGATGTAGGAGAGAGAGAGAGAGAGAGAGAGAGAGAGAGGGAACAACACATAATAAATAGGTTATAGGAGCACATGTGCACTCTTAGGAACATGTGTGCACTCTTAGGAATGCATGCACATTCCTATAGTGTGGTCATTCTCTTAGGAACACATGCACACTCTTAAGAACATGTGCATGTTCTTTTGAATTCAATTTTTTTAGGCGAGATTGACAATGTGTACACTGACTTGGTTGCCTCACATTTAGGTCTGGGATGACAAACCCAATGGTTTAGTCTGCAAATTGATAAAAACCTCCAGTTTTGTGAATACCTCTCTATATCTTTGTTTTTGATGTTATTTTTCTATAGGATACAAAATTCAGGTGTCGGTGAAACTACAAAAATAGATAGAGTCAACTATGCAGATTCCAAATATATTGTTTTTTTTTTTTAAATTAATATTGTTTACTATTTTTAATCTATTTTTGTTTTTGCATAAGTCAAAATCCTAGAATACATATCTCTCTTATTTCTACTATAAATTTTTGTCGACTTAACCATTTCTAGAATGTGTTATATTCCACACTAGAGGAGACTTGTAATTTCAAGGATATATTGACTTTGATAATTTTAAAAAATATATAAAATTAATATTATAAATTTCCAAAAAATACACTGCATTAGAAAAACAACTTTTCTACAATTATACAAGTTTTTGGAATGAAATTTCATCCTTAAGGAACTCAACACATGCACGAACAAAGACATATACCTTATATTTTGCTAAAAAAATAACATACCATTGTTAGAAAAAAACAAATTTCACATAGTTATTCACTATTTCATTGAAAACAAATTGTATATTCTGAAATCGAATTCAATTTCCTATGTTTCATGTTTTTACACTATATTCATTGTAAAAGTACCTTGAATAATCCCTCCAATTTAAGAGAGAACATCATTAGTTTGGAAATACCCATATTATTAAAAGAATTTTGAGACTTAAAAAATGTATTATCAAAATCAACTTTAAAATAACCAATCACATTTTAAAATATGATATCATCCTAATTTATCACATTATAAATTATACATAAAAACTCTTAATTAACTATAATACTTATAAATACCAATTTAATACAAATACATTACTTTTTAAGTTTACTTTATTTTGACTACTCATCAAAACAAATACTAGAGTCAATTTTATTCAAAATTTATTCTTTTGACCACAATTTTATTCGAAACTTTAAAAAATAAATAAGTGAGTTCATATTTATATTTCAATCATAATTTATATTTTAAATTCAATACATGAATAGTGTTAGTCTTATATTATATATTAGTCTTATAATTACATATTATTCGTATTATTAATCTTTCATATTGTTCTTAGTTTTATATTAATCTTATTATATACATTAACCTAATAATATTTACATAGAAGGTTGTAATGCTAGAGGAAAGTATAGCCTCATTTAGCTAATCGTCCCTTTGTGCAAATCATGCCATGGAATCCAATTCAACTCAATTGATTTCATCCACGGGATTGCTTAGACACAAAGTTCAATCATTAGACACGAGATTTCATCCACGGGATTGCTTAGACACGAGATTTTGTCCAAAATTCAACTTGGCTAAAAACAAAAGATGCTAGTCTCAATAGTGTTCGGGTTGGAAACAAATCACCACCATTTTCTAGTTTGATTTGATTTCCAAAAATAATGTAGTGAGTCACTTAGGGCTAGTCTCGAATCATCAAATGATCATATATGATGAATTTTTTGTAACAGATTCATTGATGAATCAAACCATGTAACTATGTTTAATTTTATTTATCTATTATGAAACTATCCTTATTCAATGGTTGTTATAACTCAATTGAAAAATATAATGATGTTGATTAACACATTGAAGTGTGAACCCTGATGTGGGTTGGTGAAGAAATAGAGAAAAAATTATAAAATCTCTTTTAGCCAGTATATTCAAAATATTGAGAAGTTTAAGTAATAATCACTGTAAAATGAAAAGATGAAAAGTTGTTCTTAAGAAGTATCATGTCTTCTCCATGAAATGTGATGACAATATTAATGTTTTTATTTTATTTTATGGAATCCTGTTGTATTCTTGACAACCTAGCCTTGGTTTATGGAATCCTGTTGTATTCTTGACAACCTAGCCTTGGTAGGGATATCAAGTGAGGTCCAATATCCATTGAGGCAGCCAACCCCAGTACTTAACCCCGTGACCTCCTACTTGTAATTCACATCATTCAACCACTCCAGCTAACCCATTGGGCTATCCTTGTATCATTATTATACACAAAAATGTTTTACTTTAATGTTGTGTAATCACTTCCTAAAACACTATAAAGCATCCAAACAACAAAGTGAAAAACTAGCCCGAAAGTATGGAATGGAACTCCATTGATTTCAATTTCAGTAGTCCCATGTTGAACAAATCAATAACTTTGATCTTCTAGTGCAAACTCAATTCTTCATTCTGGGGTTGTGTTGAAGTTGTGCAGGGCTATTAATTTATAAGCATAGTTCTTTTCATCTTCTTCGAGGCTAGATGGGTTTATAAGCATATTGCTTAACATTATTTGCTTTTCGTAATTAAATACAATGAACATATGTATCGAAACTATGTCAAATTACCATGGATTACATTGCAACATACTTTATTACCCTCCAATGCACCCTACCTTTTCAAATTAAAATGGTGAAAACCAATAATACAATACTTCGTGTCTACATTTTATCATAAATATTAAAGGCACTTTAATCCTATATATTAACCTTCAAGGGAAACTCATCTCCCTTGCCAAAAGATAGCTTAAATGTTTAAGAAGAATATAGTGGCACCTAATCCATCATGTCCATTTCCATCAAGATTCCAATACTTTACCCCTTGTAATGGTCTTCCTTTTCCCATGACTTGTATCTTTTTTTATGTCATAGTTTTTGTCAAGTCCCCACAATGTGCCTAGCTGAATATTGCAATCATGCACCTCTTGAGGGCATGCGACACTGCAAAATTTCTCTCTTGGTTTCTTGGAAACATCAATTTTACTTTGTCCAAACTATGCCTCTTCACCTAGAGCATACCATAGTCTGTTCTAGGCTACCAGCAAGTCAAACTCCTAATCTAGTGTAACTCTTGTATAGTTAGATAATTGTTAACAATTTAACACTTAGTCATATTTAAGAATACCTCCATGAGAAACCAAGAGAACTATGGAACACATGAAATACAAACAAAGATATAGTGCGGGAAACACAAACCATGGCTAATACCCAACAAAGTCTTTCTTATTGCGAGACAGTTACAACATGAGCACTACCGACTCAATTTTAACAATAGGGTGGAGTCAAATGACTCGCCTCACCTTAGGTAATAGAAGCTCATATTTGTGGTCAGCTCTGGCGGCACCTCCCAAATAAAAATGGTTGAGGTAAAAAGCTTTCTTTTACGCCTAGAAACTCATACTCAGATAGTTACCAAGACTCTCCATCACAACTATCTCCGCAACCACTTGAAATGCACCTCAGAGGTTCCCCCAACCGCATAATTTTTGTCTCTTCATTTCCATAGACTTCACAAATTTCAGCTCTGCCTCACACATTCCTCCAACAGACCTGCATTTCTAGACTTCACCAAAATTAACCCAACATAATTTCACCCAACTTTGTCCAATGAATCCACCTCAAGGAAGCACAAGTCCTCCCAAGTGGAGTGACTTGTCTCCTTGAGGGAGCTCCTCTTGTTCGTATTCCTCAGAATCACAGAGCTCTCTTTCTCTCCTTGTCTTGCCAAAATTTCCCTTTCTTGGTTGTGCACCCTTGTTCTCTTATACTCTCTCCAAAGGTCATCATCGCAAACCATTGCATCATTTGTGGGTGTTGCACCCCTTCGTGAACCCATGTGTCGAAGTGAATCATCATGCCCCTTCCTGGGCCCGATCACTGAAATGAATCATTGCACCCCTTCGTGGACCCGATCACCTAAATGAACCCATGCACTCGTCAATTTTCGTTCCCCTTGAGACCTATGCACTCAACCTTGGTGCACCCCTCATTTCGGCGTGCCCAATATCTTTATCTCTTCACTCTTGGGCAAGCCCCTTGGCATGTTTCAATGCCCAAGGCACCCACTTTCCCAACTTGGGTGACAGAGCAACACCAAGTTCCATCTCCTTGAGAACTTGGGTGGGTGACTCCACGCCCATCTAGTTGAAGACCTTACATCCTCCCCCACCTTAGGTCATTTCCCTCCACAAAAACATCAACAAAATATGTGATCTCCAAGTCTTCGCCCAAACTCGTGCCTCTACTACAATTAAGTCTACTTGAAACCGAAAGTTTCATGCCAATCATAAACCCCAAGTTTCCCAATGAAG
Source organism: Picea engelmannii (assembly GCA_009831015.1). Classification (NCBI taxonomy): domain Eukaryota; kingdom Viridiplantae; phylum Streptophyta; class Pinopsida; order Pinales; family Pinaceae; genus Picea; species Picea engelmannii. The sequence continues at coordinate 1,397,851 of ML777216.1, read as the reverse complement.
TGGAAACCCCAATTTTCTAGAAAAAAAACTATATTGCACCCAAATCCACAAAATTTTTTTCCTTATTCAATGTGGTCACTTCACCCAACTCCAAGGATGAAAGTCAACCAACTCTGTTGCACTCTTTCATTGTGATGACATTGCCTTACTATTGTTTTCGTTGCCTTCTACAACTGATTGTTTCCCACTTCACTTCAAAACTTTGCATAAGTGTTGAAATCTTGTGACCTTGCTATTGCACCCATGCTTCAACAAATTATGTCATGTATCCACACATTGTGTTTCTTAAGTCTTGAACTAGTCGAGTGATCAATCCAACTATTGCATCCAAGTCTTGAGATGCACATACCCATGCCTGGACTTAGTCTTTTTTGTTGCATCACTATCACTCTATCCAACTCCAAAGACTAAGGAAAGTGTTCATCCCTGCCTCACTACTGTTGAAAACTTCTTACTCAAACACCTAGGTATCTTTCTATCTAGTGATTTACTTATTGCAAACCAGATTAGCAACTCACAAAACAAAAATACACCACTGAAATATTCAAGTTTAAACATGCAACAAAAGAAAAAACAGGAAACCAAATCATGTACACTTAAACACCAATATTTTTGGGTAGATACCCCTAGAAAATCCCCAGAGGGAAAACCAGTGCTGAGAATGATTTTATTATGCTAAAATTAGGGCTCCCGTAACATGGATAATGGATCATTGAGAGAAATACAACCGCACATAAATCTAGAAAATTATAACATGATGTACAAACCATAATTGCAAACTTTTTGAGATGTAAGCAACTGTCCCTATTGTGTACCCACATACACATGACTCTCTATACTGGCACCCACGTACATGTATGGAAACCTTGTACAAAAATATACATACAACACAACTCTTCCATGTGGGTTTTTCTGATTGAAACCCACCTACGAAAAACTTTGTTCTCTCTTCTCCTTGATCTGATATCTAGATGCAAGTCCTTTTCCACCTATCCAAGATATTGAGTCACAGTCCTTTGTGATCCAATCCTCTCTGTGTCGACTCTCTCAACAGAAGTATCAAGTGTCTTCCTCCTTCACCCTAGCCTTGCTTTTACAATCATGAGTTATAATATATTTCTAATCTTCAAAGTGATTGATGGTTGATATTACTTCTCTCTTCACTTGAGATTTAGATTACATGCTAATTACTTTTAGAAATTTCTTTAAATAACTCAATTAATTGATAAAATCATTTTACTTTAATAATTCCTTTAATTAAAGTAAATCCAAGAATAAAAGGCTTTGGATGATTTCTACATGTCTAGACACATAGACCTGTGTAAAAATACGTGTCTAATGCTACCACTAGTATCAACACTCTCTCTTAGTGAGAAAGGTATTCTTCTCCACTCCAAGTCTGTCTTTGAAGAAATTAAATTCCCTTTCTCTAAGGGTTTGGTCAAAATATATGCAACCTTCTCATCTATGGAAATATATTGAAGCCTCACTACTCCCTTCTAGATGTTATCCTAGAAAAAGTGGTATCTGATATTAATATGCTTTTACCTGTCATGGAATACTGTATTCTTCGATATTTTGATACAAATATGATTATCATAGTATATCATTATAGGATCCAATTCCTAATCAAATAAACCTGTAAGAAATTTGTGCAGAAAAATAACTTCACAACTAGCCATACTTGCTGCCATATACTCTTCCTCTACTGAACTGAGTGATATAGAATTCTGCTTCTTGATGAACTAGGTAATCACTGCTGATCCTAAGCTGAAGCAACACCTCGAGGTGTTTTTTCTATCTATTGCACTTCCTTCCTAATACGAGTCTATATATCCTTGCAACTCCACTTCATCTCCTCCAAGATATCTCAGTCCATACTCCATTGTACCTCTCAAGTACTTAAGCACATGTTTTGTTGCAATCCTATGCACCTACTTCGACTTCACCATGATCTAACTCAAGGGGTTCACAACAAAACAAATATCTAGCTTGGTGCTTATCAAATACATCAAGGACCCTCTCAAATGCCTATATATCCTGGGATCCACCAAATCTAAATCTAAAGTGATCACATTCTTCAGACTAGTAATCATGGGTGTGGTCATGGGTGTATAGTCCTCCATCCCAAATCTCCTCAAGATCTCTACTACATACTTCTATTAACCAAGGAATATCTATACCGATACCTTCGATACCTCTAACCCAAAGAAATAATGCATCAATATTATTTCCGTCATCTCGAACTCAGATGATAAATCTTCTTTTCACCCTGCAACAAGATCCTATGCACCTGTGAGAAATAAATCATCAACACATAGAACCATTATGAGTGGATTTGACCCAACAAGTATGAAGTACATGTTAAGATCCACCTCACTCTTGGTAAATCCCATACTCTACAAATATCTGTCAATCATGGAATACCATGCCCTGGGTTCCTATTTGATTCTATACAAGGCTTTCTTTATCCTACACACATCATAATCCCTCCCATGTACCTCAAATCCCTGAGGTTTCTCTATGTATACTTCCTCTTCAATGATCCCATTGAGGAAAGTTGTTTTCACATCCATATGATGTATTCTCCACCTCATAACTAAAGAAATTGAAATATAGCTTGAATAGAAGCATACCTGGAGATTGGAGAAAATTTCTACTCGTAGTCCACTCCCTCCTTTTGGGAGAACCCTCTCGCCACAAAACTTGCTTTGAACTTCTTGAAACTACCATCTGCAACATCCTAGATCTTGTAGAGCCATTTGGAACTCACAATTGACTCCCCTCAGGTTTCAAAACTATGTCACAAATATCATTCCTCATAATAGAGGTGTACTCCTTTACCATGGCATCTTGCCATACCTGCTGATTTACTGCTTCCTCAAAACTAAAAGGTTCAACATCAATGATGATACTCACACGTGCAATATAGTTTGAAAACTTCTTCGGAGGCATTCTCTCTTTGATCACACTTATAAGAGCCTCACCAACATCCCTCAATTTCTGTAATTATAGCCACTTAGGTCTCCTGACAAGACTGGAAGGGGATGAATCTTCCTACCCACCTCAAGTATGAACTGCTGACTCTTTCTTGTCCTTTAGATTATGTTTCTCCTTGTCCTCTATTACCGTTGATGACTCCTGAGTACTCCTAGATTCCAAGTTCTCTTAGAAATTAACATCTCTACTCAAAATTTTCTTCTGTTGTGCTAGAATAAAGATCCTGTAAGCCTTTGAGGTCTCACTGTACCCCACAAATATACCCTTCTATCCTGAAGGCTCTGGTGTCATCCTCGTATCCATAAGAAAATGGATGTAAGATGGAAAACCAAATATCCTCAATTGTCCTATCTTTGTCTTCACCCTTGAGAACACCTCCTCTAGAGTCTTGTCCCCTAATATTCAGTGAATAATCTTATTCTGCACACACACACTGCCCTGGTACATGCCTTTTCCCAGAAAAACATATGCAACTCTTGGTCGTGTATCATAGCCTTGGAAGAGTCGATTATGGAACGATTCTTTCTCTCCACAACCCCATTTTGTTGAGGGTTGTATGAGACTGTCAGCTCCCTCTTAATTCCCACATCCTTGCAGAAATACTTGAAGTCATTAGATGTGTACTCTCCCCCATTATACTACCTCAAGACCTTGATCTTCTTCCCTCTCTAGTTCTCCACCTGAGCTGTGAACTCTTTGAACCGATTGAAGACCTAATCCTTGGTCTTCATAAAGAAGATCTAGGTTTTCCTGGAAAAATCATCAATACACGCCACATAGTATGACGATCCTTATAATGATGGTACTGACATCATCCCACTCACATCTCAATGGCCAAGATCCAAGCTCCCTTGGACCTACTCTCGCTTCTCAGAAAATAATCCTTGGCATTATTTCCATGAGCACACCCTCTACACACTCCCTAATGCTCAATACTGAACTATGGTAGAATTGTAACAATCCCACTCATAATAAAAAAATCCCTATAGAGTAGGTGTCCCAACCTTCTCTGAATAAAATCACATAGGCTGTCACATTTGTGTACCCAAGACTGAACAAGCTTTCCCTATAACCTGTATAAAGTGCCTTTTCTAACCACAATAACTACTTTGTTGTGTGGGCTAGTGTTTTCTAGATGTATGAGTACTTTCCCTCTCTAAAAAGTAATGAAAAAACCCATATCCTCCATATCTGAGACTGAAAGCAATTTCTTATTCAAACCTGATATGTAAAGCACATCCTAGGAATCCAACGAAACTCTTAACTCAAGATGGAACATAATTTTTCCCTCTCCCTTCACAACATACCTGACATCATCACCAAGTTTCACATGAAGATCTGAGTCCCTCTTTGTTAGACTACATAATAGCTCTCATGATTCTATCATATGATGAGATGCACCATTTTCCAAGAACCAAGCAATCCTTGTAGCTGTGCTGGTAGAAATGAAAGAAACAAGTTAGTAGTACTTCTCAAACTTCATTGCAAAATCATCAAGTTGCATCTCTACTGATGATGCTATTTGTGTCTTTCCATTACCCTTCTTCTTCTTCCCTTAACACTCAGATGCATAATTTCCATTATTATGACATGATAAGAACCTGATTTTACTCAAGTCCTTCTTCTTCCCTGGATGTGATGAACCTCCATCACTGTTACCCTTCTTGATATAACTCTTTCCTTTTCCCTTGTCTTACTAACAAGAGACAATTTATCTTCACTACCTCCTTTATTTCTTTCCTTAGACTCCTCCCAAGTCTCTTCTTGGATGCAACCATCCCAAATCCTCTATCAATATGGTAGATATTCCCGGGCATAAAATCCCTTGACAAATGGTTCACATGACTTGGGAAGACCAGTCAATGGCATATTCACGAGCTCTGCCTCCTTCGTTTTCTCCCCTATGGCTGTAGGTTGATCATGCACTTATGTGACACTCATTAAGTATCTGGTAACATTTTCAGATCTAGACATCTACACCGATATGATTTTATTCCTCAGGACCATCTTCTTATTTATGTTTGTTCTCTGGAATAACCCTACCGAGGCATTAAACATCTCTTTTGTTGTCTTCTTATCAAGTAAGTGAGGAATTAGATGATCCCTCATTGAACCCAAGATGACCCTCTGTGCTTTGATTTCCTTCTTATTGTAAGCTTCCAATTTTTTTGGATTTGTCGGTGGAACAACTATTTTTTCCACGCCAAAGTTACTCTTGCTTTCCAAGAGAGGAAATTGGATGCTCCCAATTTGTCTTCAAATATTAGCAATGTTGTTTCCATCCCTAAGACCTGATAACCTACCTTGGAAATAAAATGTCATTAAAAATTGTCCCTATACTGACCTGTACATACCTGTACGTGCTTGTTGTTAAAGTTTAAGATATTATTAGGTTTCTTTTACCATTTACTAGATAACCATAGCATAATAGATAGGATCACTGAGAGAAAAAAAATCACAAGATACAGAACATTTATCCTGGGAAACCTTCACGGGGAAGAAAAAACAATAAAAAATTCCTTAATATAGATAGCCAATACAATGCCAAGACAATAAACCAAACACTAGAGAATATACTCTCCCAAGCAATGTGCCTCTCTCTCTTCCTTCTTCTAACAACTGTTAACTACAACTTCCTTCAATACTTGCGCACTAGATGCCTGAGCTGAGTGAGTGAACAAATGAGTGGATGACTTCCATTATTTATACCAACTGGAAAGTGCTGAAAGGAGGTGTCTCTTCACTGGCAAGGTCGACTTGTCTTTCTTGGTGGTTAGAACCACTCTAATTTTCCTAGGGGCCGATTTATTAATTTGTATATTTACAATTAGGTTTTGACCAATCTGCAAAAGGGGATTTGGTCAATTACAATGCTCGACATGATCAATCCAAAAAATGGGATTGATTTAATGAATAATAAATAGAATACTCTTTGTAGTTACAATATTTCAATAGCCCCCCTTAACAAGAAGAGTATTCTACAACATCATCAGGAGAGAGAGAGAGGGAAACATTATCAACTGGGTAACAACATCAACTGGATAACATCATCAACTGGGTAACAACATCCACTGGATAACATCATCAACTAGGCAACATCATCAACTGAGTAACATCATCAACATCATCAATTGGGTAACAACATCAACTAGATAACAAGAGGTGTTAATATAATCCACTTGGTCATGTGGCATCACGATTGGCATATCTATAAATCATCAAAAGTTTTGTTCTCTTTATCTTCGCGCATAAGATACTCTTTCTTTCTTTCAACTTCATGCAGAAGATACTCTTTCTTATCTTCACACAAAAGATATCTTATCTTCACACATAAGATGTCTTATTGTCACACATAAGATATTCTATGAGTTTTTCATTCCTTTTATGTTCTCCCTTCTCTTGTAGTCATCTATTCACCGATCCACTAGGGAGGAATACTACCATAGCTTCAATCCTAGTCATCCCACATGAACTAGAGAAGCTAATATGCTAGCTTGGGAAAGACTAGAATCCCTTTCCATGATTTACATAGAATCACAACACAAACCTCAAGAGCCAACTAACCATTCCACATGGTCAAGGTTTGTGTTCTAGGCTACTCAATCCTTGGCCAGAGGAGAGTATCTACCCTCTGCCCCTTGGGGAAATATCCACACTGCTCTCTATGAGGGTGGTCACACCCCTCTCTATGAGGGTATTCTAGCATGTCCCTAGAGTATCCAAAACTCAACACTTGGACAGAGGCCAATCTTGGAAAATTTCTAATTCCCCTTCTCTACGAAGGTCTCTTCCTTCTCTATGAAGGTCTCTTCCCTCTCCATGAAGTTGTCTTCTCTTTCTACTTATCTATGAAGGTCTACCTGTGGGATTGCTCATTCCTTCTCTACGAATGTCTCTTCTCTTTTCTACGAAGGTATAGCTATGGGATCTGAAAAAAATCTTGTGTGGTCCAAAATCTTTCCATGGTATAATACCATGCTACCCATTTGTTGGGCACCATCCATCTACTGGATAAATTTCATATTGATCAAAATATCTGGGCACCATCCATATACTTTCCTAACTGCCCCAAATCACGATCCTCCATTTCAAACTCGGAGACATAGCTCCCTATTGCACCAAACTAAGAGCTTCTAATCGTCACCCTTGAAGTTTTCTTTTGTAATATCTTGGGTGCCTTCTTGAGTTCGAACATTTATTTCTTTCTGACTTCATACTGGATCAACCTACTCCCTCTACATCTATATGAACAACACTGGAACAACCTGCAGTTACCTACATCTCATCAATTATATCTGAGTATCCATCTTTCTCTTCATCTTGAACATTTATTAGCCTCCTGCTCCTATGTAAATACTGGATAGAGTCTGGTCTTTACTGATTGTCACCATATCATAAGTCCTTCTCATGTTGTCTAACTTGCACAAGTCAAGGCATAAGTTCTTTCTTCCGAGACCTGTAAACTTACTTACATTATGCTTTCTGAGATATGTCACTTAGCCAATCTGATTATCGCAGTATATCATTATAGGATCCAACTCCTAATCAAATAAACCTGTAAGAAATTTGTGAAGAAAAATAACTTCACAACTAGCCATACTTGCTGCCATATACTCTGCCTCTGCTGAACTAATTGCTATAAAAATTTTCTTCTTGCTGAACTAGGTAATCACTATTGATCCTACACTGAAGCAAGACCTCGAGGTGTTTTTTCTATCTATTGCACTTCCTTCCTAATATGAGTCTATCTATCCTTGCAACTCCAGTTCATCTCCTCCAAGATATGTCAGTCCATACTCCATTGTACTTCTCAAATAGTTGAGCACATATTTCATTGATACCCAATGCACATACCTCGGTTCCACCATGATCTGACTCAAGGGGTTCACAACAAAACAAATAACTGGATTAGTGTTGACCAAATACATCAAGGACCCTCTCAACTACCTATATATCCTAAGATCCACCAAATCTGAATCTGAAGTGAACACCTTCTTCAGACTGGTAATCATGGGTGTGGTCATCGGTGTACAATCCTCCATCCTAAATCTCCTCAAGATCTCTACTACATACTTCTCTTAACCAAGGAAGATCTCTCCCAATACCTTCCATACCTATAACCCAAATAAATAACAGATCAATCTAATTTCCATCATCTCGAACTCAGATGCTAAATCTTCTTTTCACTCTGTAAAAAGTTCCTGTGCACCTGTGAGAAATAAATCATCAACACATAGTACTATTATGAGTGGATTTGACCCAACAAGTATGAAGTACACGTTAGGATCCGCCTCACTCTTGGTAAATCCCATACTCTACAAATATATGTCAATCATGGAATACCATGCCTTCGGTTCCTATTTGATTATGTACAAGGCTTTCTTTATCCTATACATATCATAATCCCTCCCATGTACCTCAAATCCCTGAGGTTTCTCTATGTATACTTCCTCTTCAATGATCCCATTGAGGAAAGTTGTTTTCACATCCATATGATGTATTCTCCACCTCATAAGTAAAGAAATAAATATATAGCTTGAATACAAGCATACCTGGAGATTGGAGAAAATTTATAATCGTAGTCCACTCCCTCCTTTTGGGAGAACCCTCTTGCCACAAAACTTTCTTTGAAATTCTCGACACTACCATCTGCAACATCCTTGATCTTGTAGAGCCATTTGGAAGTCACAATTGACTTCCCCTTAGGTTTCAGAACTATGTCACAAACATCACTCCTCATAATAGAGGTGTACTCCTTTACCAAGGGATCCTACCATACCTGCTGATTTACTGCTTCCTCAAAACTGAAAGTTTCAACATCAATGAAGATACACATACGTGCAATATAGTTGGAAAAATTCTTCGGAGGCATTCTCTCTTTGATTGCACTTATAAGAGCCTCACCAACATGACTCAATGTCTATAATTATAGCCGCCTAGGTCTCTTGACAAGACTGGAAGGGGCTGAATCTTCCTACTCACCTCAAGCATGAACTACTGACTCTTTCTCATCATTCAGATCTTGCTGCTCCTTGTCCTCTATCACCATTGATGACTCCTGAGTACTCCTAGATTACAATATCTCTTAGAACTTAACATCTCTACCCACACTTTTCTTCTATTGTGCTAGAATAAAGATCATGTAAGCCTTTGAGGTCTCATTGTACCCCACAAATTTACCCTTTTGTCTTGAAGGCTTCGATGTCATCCTCTTATCCATAGGAAAATGGATGTAAGATGGAAAACCAAAGATCCTCAATTGTCCTATCTTTGGCTTCACCCCTAAGAATGCCTCCTCTAGAGTCTTGTCCCCCAATATTATGTGAGTAATCTTATTTTGCACACACACACTGCCATGTTACACGCTTTGTCCCACAAAAACATATGCAACTCTTGGTCATGTATCATAGCCTTGGAAGAATCGATGATGGAATGATTCTTTCTCTCCACAACCCCATTTTGCTGAGAGTTGTATGAGACTTTCAGTTCCCTCTTAATCCCCACCTCACAGAAATACTTGAAGTCATTAGATGTGTACTCTCCCCCATTATACTACCTCAATACCTTGATCTTATTCCCTCTCTGGTTCTCCACCTGAGCCATGAACTCTTTGAACTGACTGAAGACCTAATCCTTGGTCTTCATAAAGAAGATCTAGGTTTTCCTGGAGAAATCATCAATACATGTCACATAGTATGATGATCCTTATAATGATGGTACTGACATCGTCCCACTCACATCTCAATGGCCAAGATCCAAGCTCCCTTGGACCTACTCTCTCTTCTCGAAAAATAATCCTTGGCATTATTTCCAAGTGCACACCCTCTACACACTCCCTACTGCTCAATACCGAACTATGGTAGAATTGTAACAATCCCCCTGATAATCAAAAAATCCCTGTAGAGTAGTTGTCCCAACCTTTTGTGACAAAAATCACATAGGCTGTCACTTTCGTGTACCAAAGCCTGAACAAGATTTCCCTATAACCTGTATAAAGTGCCTTTTCTAAGCACAACAACTACATTGTTGTGTGGGCTAGTGTTTTCTAGATGTATGAGTACTTTCCCTCTCTAAAACATAATGACAAAACCCATATCCTCCATAGCTGAGACTAAAATCAATTTCTTCTTCAAACCTGATATGTAAAGCACATACTAGGAATCGAATGAACCTCCTGACTCAAGATGGAACATATTTTTTCCCTCTCCCTTCACAACATACCTGACATCATCACCAAGTTTCACATGAAGATCTGAGTCCCTCTTTGTTAGACTGCTGAATAGCTCTGATGATTCTATCATATGATGTGATGCATCATTTTCCAAGAACCAAGCAATCCTTGCAGCTATGTTGGTAGAAATGAAAGAAACGAGAGAGTAGTACTTCTCAAACTTCATTGCAAAATCATCAAGTTGCATCTCTACTGATGTTTCTATTTGTGTCTTTCCATTACCCTTCTCCTTCTTCTCTTAACACTCAAATGCATAATTTCCATTCTTATGACATGATAAGAACATGATTTTACTCAAGTCCTTCTTCCCTGGATGTGATGAACCTCCATCACTATTACCCTTCTTGATATAACTCTTTCCTTTGCCCTTGTCTTACTGACAAGAGACAATTTATCTTCACTACCTCCTTTATTTCTTTCCTTAGAATCCTCCCAAGTCTCTTCTTGGATGAAACCATCCCAAGTCCTCTACCAATATGGTAGATGTTCCTGAGCATAGAATCATTTGACAAATGGTTCTCATGACTTGGGAAGACTAGTTAATGCCATATTCATGAGATTTGCCTCCTCTGTTTTCTCCCCTATGGATGTAGGTTGATCATGCACCTATGTGACACTCATGCAGTATCTGGTAAAATGTTTAGATCTAGCCATCTACACCGATATGATTTTATTCCTCAATACCATCTTCTTATTTATGTTTGTTCTCTGGAATAACCCTACCAAGGAATTAAACACATCTTTTGTTGTCTTCTTCTCAAATAAGTGAGGAATTAGATGATCCTTCATTGAACCCAAGATGACCCTCTATGATTTGATCTCCTTCTTATTGTAAGCTTCCAAAGTTTTTGGATCCGTCGATGGAACAACTACTTTTTCGACGCCAAAGTTACTCTTACTTTCCAAGAGAGGAAATTGGATTCTCCTTCTAGTTTGTCTTCAAATATTATCAATGTTGTTTCCATCCCTAAGACCTGATAACCTACCTTGGAAATAACATGTTGCTGAAAATTGCCCCTATACTGACCTGTACATACCTGTACGTGTTTCTTGTTAAGTTTTAAGATATTATTAGGTTTCTTTTACCATTTACTAGATAACCATGTCATAGATAGGATCAATGAGAGAAAAACAATCACAAGATACACAAAATTTATCCTGGGAAACCCCCATGGGGAAGAAAACCCAACAAAAAATTCCTTAATATAGATAGCCAATACAATGCCAAGACAATAAACCAAACACTAGAGATTATACTCTCCCAAGAAATGTACCTCTCTCTCTTTCTTCTTCCAGAAACTGTTAACTGCATCTTCCTTCAATACTTCCACACTAGATGTGTGAGTAGAGTGAGAGAACAAATGAGTGGATGGATTCCTTTATTTATACAAACTGAAAAGCACTGAAAAGAGGTGTCTCTTCACTAGCAGGGCCGACTTGTCTTTCTAGGTGGTTAGAACCACTCTAATTTGCCTGAGGGACGGCTTCTTAATTTGCACATTTACAATTAGGTTTTGACCAATCCACAAAAGGGGATTTAGTCAATTACAATGCCCGACATGATCAATCCAGAAAAGGGGATTGATCTAATGAATAATAAATAGAATACTCTTTGCAGTTACAATATTTCAACAACCCCCCTTAACAAGAAGGGTATTCTACAAAATCATCAGGAGAGAGAGAGAGAGGGAAACAACATCAACTGGGTAACAACATCAACTGGATAACATCATCAACTGGGTAACAACATCCACTGGATAACATCATCAACTGGGGAACATCATCAACTGGGTAACAAAATCAACTGAATAACAAGAGGAGTCAATATAATCCACTTGGTCATGTGTCATCACAATTGGCATATCTATAAATCATCGGAAGTTTTGTTCTCTTTATATTCGCGCAGAAGATACTCTTTCTTTCTTTCACCTTCACGTAGAAGACACTCTTTCTTATCTTCACACAAAATATATTCTATGAGTTTTTCCATTCCTTTTATGTTCTCCCTTCTCTTGTAGTCATCTACCTCACCCATCCACTTGGGAGGACTACTACCATAGCTTCACTCCTAGTCATCCCACATGAACTAGAGAAGCTAATATGCTAACCTAGGCAAGACTAGACTCCCTTTCCATGATCCACATAAGATCACAACACAAACCTCAAGAGCCAACTAACCATTCCACATGGTCAAGGTTTGTGTTCCAGGCTACTCAATCCTTGGCCAGAGGAGAGTATATTTCTGCTGCCCCTCGGAGAAACATCCATACTCCTCTCTACAAGGGTGGTCACACCCCTCTCTATTAGGGTATTCTAGCATGTCCCTAGAGTATCCAAAACTCAACACTTGGACAGAGGCCAATCTTGGCAAATTTCTCATTCCCCTTCTCTACGAAGGTCTCTTCCTTCTCTACAAAGGTCTCTTCCTTCTCCATGAAGGTCCCTTCTCTTTCTCCTTCTCTATGAAGGTATACCTATGGGATTACTCATTCCTTCTCTATGAAGGTCTCTTCTCTTTTCTACGAAGGTCTAGCTATGGGATCTGAAAAAAATATCGTGTCATCCAAAATCTTTCCATGGTATAATACCATGCTACCCATCTGTTGGGCACCATCCATCTATTGGATAAATTTCATCTTGATCAAAATATATGGGAACCATCCATATGATTTACTAACTACCCCAAATCACGATCCTCCATTTCGAACTCAAAGACATAGATCCCTGTACCAAACTAAGAGCTTCTAATTGTCATCCTTAAAGTTTTCTTCTATAATATCCTGGGTGCCTTCTTGAGTTCGAACATTTCTTTCTTTCTGACTTCATACTAGATCCACCTCCTCCCTCTACATCTATAAGAACAATACTGGAACAACCTGCAGTTACATGCATCTCATCAACTATATCTAAGTATCCATCTTTCTCTTCATCTTGAACATTTATGTTTTGCAGCTTTATTAGCCTCCTACTCCTATATAAATATTGGATATTGTCTGGTCTTTAATGATTGTCACCATATCATAATTCCTTCTCATGTTGTCTAACTTATGCAAGTCAAGGAATAAGTTCTTTTTCTCGAGACCTATAAACTTACTTATAGTATGCTTTCTGAGATATGTCACTTAGCCAATCTGATTATCACAGTATCTCATTATAGGATCCAACTCCTAATCAAATAAACCTGTAAGAATTTTGTGAAGAAAAATAACTTCACAACTAGCCATACTTGCTGCCATATAGTCTACCTCTGTTGAACTGATTGCTATAGAATTATGCTTCTTGCTGAACTAGGTAATCACTGTTGATCCTAAGCTGAAGCAACACCTCGAGGTGTTGTTTCTATCTATTGCACTTCCTTCCTAATACGAGTTTATCTATCTTTGCAACTCAACTTCATCTCCTCCAAGATATCTTGGTCCATACTCCATTGTACCTCTAAATTACTTGAGCACATGTTTCGTTGTGATCCAATGCACCTACCTCAGCTCCATCATGATCTAACTCAAGGTGTTCAAAAAAAAACAAATATTTGGCTTGACATTGACCAAATACATCAAGGACCCTCTTAAATGCTTGTATATCCTGGGATCCACCAAATCTGAATTTGAAGTGATCACCTTCTTTAGACTAGTAATCATGGGTGTGGTCATTGGTGTACAATCCTCCATCCTGAATCTCCTCAATATCTCTACTACATACTTCTATTAACCAAGGAAGATCTCTCCCGATACCTTCCATACATCTAACCCAAAAAATTAATGCATCAATCTAATTTCTGTCATCTTGAACTCATATGCTAAATCTTCTTTTCACCCTGCAACAAGCTCCTATGCACCTATGAGAAATAAATCATCAACACATAGAACCATTATGAGTGGATTTGACCCAACAAGTATGAAGTACATGTTAGGATCTGCCTCACTCTTGGTAAATCCCATACTCTACAAATATATGTCAATCATGGAATACCATGCCTTGGGATCCTATTTGATTCCGTACAAGGATTTCTTTATCCTACACACATCATAATCCCTCCCATGTACCTCAAATCCATGAGGTTTCTCTATGTATACTTCCTCTTCAATGATTCCATTGAGGAAAGTTGTTTTCACATCCATATGATGTATTCTCCACCTCATAACTAAATAAATATAAATATAGCTTGAATAGAAGCATACCTGGAGATTGGAGAAAATTTCTACTCGTATTCCACTCTCTCCTTTTGGGAGAACCCTCTCACCAAAAACCTTGCTTTGAAGTTCTCGAAACTACCATCTGCAACATCCTTGATCTTGTAGAGCCATTTGGAAGTCACAATTGAATTTCCCTTAGGTTTCAAAACTATGTCACAAACATCATTCCTCGTAATAGAGGTGTACTCCTTTACCATGTCATCCTACCATACCTGTTGATTTACTACTTCCTCAAAACTGAAAGGTTCAACATCAATGACGATACTCATATGTGCTATATAGTTCGAAAACTTCTTTGGAGGCATTCTCTCTTTGATCGCATTTATAAGAGCCTCACCAACATCCCTCAATGTCTATAAATATAGCCACCTAGGTCTCCTGACAAGACTAGAAGGGGATGAATCTTGCTACCCACCTCAAGCATGAACTACTGACTCTTTCTCATTCTTTAGATCCTGCTACTCCTTGTCCTCTATCACCATTGATGACTCTTGAGTACTCCTAGATAGTAAGTTCTCTTAGAACTTAACATCTTTACTCACAAATTTCTTCTGTTGTGCTAGAATAAAGATCCTGTAAGCCTTTGAGGTATCATTGTACCCCACAAATATACCCTTCTGTCTTGAAGGCTCTAGTGTCATCCTCTTATCCATAGGAAAATGGATGTAAGATGGAAAACCAAATATCCTTAATTGTCCTATATTTGGCTTCACCCTTGAGAATGCCTCCTCTAAAGTCTTTTCCCCCAATATTTTGTGAGTAATCTTATTCTGCACACACATACTGTCCTGTTACACACATTTTCCCACAAAAACATAGCCTTGGAAGAATCGATGATGGAACGATTCTTTCTCTGCAAAACCCCATTTTGTTGAGGGTTGTATGAGACTATTAGCTCCCTCTTAATCCCCACCTCCTTGTAGAAATACTTGAAGTCATTAGATGTGTACTCTCCCCCATTATACTACCTCAAGACCTTGATCTTCTTCCCTCTCTAGTTCTCCACCTAAGCCCTGAACTCTTTGAACTGACTGAATACATAATCCTTGGTCTTCATAAAGAAGATCTAGGTTTTCCTAGAAAAATCATCAATACACATTACATAGTATGATGATACTTATAATGATGGTACTGACATCATCCCACTCACATCTCAATGGCCAAGATCCAAGCTCCCTTGGACCTACTCTCTCTTCTCGGAAAATAATCGTTGGCATTATTGCCAAGTGAACACCCTCTACACACTCCCTATTGCTCAATACTGAACTATGGTAGAATTGTAACAATCCCCCTCATAATCAAAAAATCCCTGTAGAGTAGGTGTCCCAACCTTCTGTGACAAAAATCACATAGGCTGTCACTTTCGTGTACCAAATCCTAAACAAGCTTTCCCTATAACCTGTATAAAGTGCCTTTTCTAACCAAAAAAACTACTTTGCTGTGTGGGATAGCGTTTTATGGATGTATGAGTACTTTCCCTCTCTAAAAATTAATAAAAAAACCCATATCCTCCATAGATGAGACTGGAAGCAATTTCTTCTTCAAACCTTATATGTAAAGCAAATCCTAGGAATCCAACAAAAATCCTGACTCAAGATGGAACATAATTTTTCCCTCTCCCTTCACAACATACCTGACATCATCACCAACTTTCACATGAAGATCTGAGTCCCTCTTTGTTATACTGCTGAATAGCTCTCATGATTCTATCATATGATGAGATGCACCATTTTCCAAGAACCAAGCACTCCTTGCAGCTGTGCTAGTAGAAATGAAATAAATGAGTGAGTAGTACTTCTCAAACTTCATTGCAAAATCATCAAGTTGCATCTCTACTGATTATGCTATTTGTGTCTTTCTATTACCCTTCTTCTTCTTCTCTTAACACTCAGATGCATAATTTCCATTCTTATGACATGATAGGAACTTGATTTTACTCAATTCCTTCTTCTTCCCTGGATGTGATGAACCTCCATCATTGTTACCCTTCTTGATATAAATCTTTCCTTTTCCCTTGTCTTACTAACAAGAGACAATTTATCTTCACTACCTCCTTTATTTCTTTCCTTAGACTCCTCCCAAGTCTCTTCTTGGATGCAACCATCCCAAATCCTCTACCAATATGGTAGATGTTCCTGAGCATAGAATCCCTTGACAAATGGTTCACATGACTTGGGAAGACCAATCAATGCCATATTCATGAGATCTGCCTCCTCTTTTTTCTCCCCTATGGTTGTAGGCTGATCATGCACCTATGTGACACTCATGAAGTATCTGGTAACATTTTCAGATCTAGACATCTACACCGATATGATTTTATTCCTCACGACCATCTTCTTATTTATGTTTGTTCTCTGGAATAATCCTACCAAGGCATTAAACATATATTTTGTTGTCCTCTTCTCAGATAAGTGAGGAATTAGATGATCCTTCATTGAACCTAAGATGACCCTCTCTACTTTGATCTTCTTCTTATTGTAAGCTTCCAAAGTTTTTGGATATGTCTGGGAACAACTAATTTTTCCACGCCAAAGTTACTCTTGCTTTCCAAGAGAGGAAATTGGATGCTTCTTCCAATTTGTCTTCAAATATTAACAATGTTGTTTCCATCCCTAAGACTTGATAGCCTACCATGGAAATAACATGTCACTGAAAATTGCCCCTATACTGACCTATACATACCTATATGTGCTTGTTGTTAAAGTTTAAGATATTATTAGGTTTCTTTTACCATTTACTAGATAACCATAGCATAGATAGGATCATTGAAAGAAAATCAATCACAAGATACAGACATTTATCCTGGGAAACCCTCATGGGGAAGAAAACCTAGCAAAAAATTCCTTAATATAGATAGCCAATACAATTCCAATACAATAAACCAAACACTGGAGAATATACTCTCCCAATAAATGCACCTCTCTCTCTTCCTTCTTTCGGCAACTGGTAACTGCATCTTCCTTCAATACTTGCGCACTAGATTCGTGAGTTGAGTGAGTGAACAAATGGGTGGATGGCTTCCATTATTTATACAAACTGACAAGTGATTAAAGGAGGTGTCTCTTCACTGGCAGGGCGAACTTCTCTTTTTGGGTGGTTAAAACCACTCTAATTTGATTGGGGGCCACTTCTTAATTTTCATATTTACAAGTAGGTTTTGACCAATCCGCAAAAGGGTATTTGGTCAATTATAATTCCTGACATGATCAATCCAAAAAAGGGGATTGATCTAATGAATAATAAATCAATACTAAATAGAATACTCTTTGCAGTTACAATATTTCAACACGCCCCCTTAACAAGAAGATTATTCTACGACATCATCAGGAGAGAGAGAGAGGGAAACAAAATCATCTGGGTAACAACATCAACTAGATAACATCATCATTTGGGTAAAAACATCCACTGGATAACATCATCAACTGGGGAACATCATCAACTAGGTAACATCATCAACATCATCATCTGGGTAACAAATTCAACTGAATAACAAGAGGAGTCAATATAATCCACTTGGTCATGTGTCATCACGATTGGCATATCTATAAATCATCGGAAGTTTTGTTCTCTTTATATTCGCGCAGAAGATACTCTTTCTTTCTTTCATCTTCACGCAGAAGACACTCTTTCTTATCTTCACACATAAGATATCTTATCTTTACACAGAATATGTCTTATCTTCACACAAAATATATTCTATGAGTTTTTCCATTCCTTTTATGTTCTCCCTTCTCTTGTAGTCATCTCTCTCACCAATCCATTAGGGAGGACTACTACCATAGATTCACTCCTAGTCATCCCACATGAACTAGAGAAGCTAATATGCTAGCCTGGGCAAGACTAGACTCCCTTTCCATGATCCACATAGGATCACAAAACAAACATCAAGAGCCAACTAACCATTCCACATGGTCAAGGTTTTTGTTCCACGCTACTCAATCCTTGGCCAGAGGAGAGTGTCTACCCACTGCCCCTTGGAGAAACATCCACACTCCTCTCTATGAGGGTGGTCACACCCCTCTCTATGAGGGTATTCTAGCATGTCCCTAGAGTATCCAAAACTCAACACTTGGATAGAGGCCAATCTTGGAAAATTTCTCATTCCCCTTGTTTACAAAGGTCTCTTCCTTCTCCACAAAGGTCTCTTCTCTTTCTCCTTCTCTATCAAGGTCTACCCGTGGGATTTCTCATTCCTTCTCTATGAAGGTCTCTTCTCTTTTCTATGAAGATCTAGCTATGGGATCTGAAAATTGTTTTGTGTGGTCCAAAATATTTCCATGGTATAATACCATGCTACCCATCTGTTGGGCACCATCCATCTACTGGATAAATTTCATCTTTATCAAAATATCTAGGCACCATCCATTTGCTTTCCTAACTGTCCCAAATCATGATCCTCCATTTCGAACTCGGAGACATAACTCCCTATTGCACCAAAGTAAGAGCTTCTAATCGTCATCCTTGAAGTTTTCTTCTGTAATATCCTGGGTGCCTTCTTGAGTTCAAACATTTATTTCTTTCTGACTTCATATTGGATCAACTTTCTCCCTCTACATCTATAAGAACAGTACTGGAACAACCTGCAGTTACCTGCATCTCATCAACTATATCTGAGTATCCATATTTCTCTTCATCTTGAACATTAATGTTCAACATATTTATTAGCCTCCTGCTCCTATATAAATACTGGATATTGTCTGGTCTTTACTGATTGTCACCATATCATAAGTCCTTCTCATGCTGTCTAACTTCTGCAAGTCAAGGCATAATTTCTTTCTTCTAAGACCTGTAAACTTACTTACATTATGATTTATGAGATATGTCACTTAGCCAATCAGTCCTTAACAATAAGTAGCAATCAAATAAAACTATATCATGATTTCTATCAGAGTAGTACACATATTTTCTTAAGCAAAACTTGTTCAACCATGTACACATCTGAAACCCTAATCATGAATAAGACTTTTGAACTATTTTTCACTCTAGATATGAAATTACCAAATTTTCCCTTACTATCATAGCTAAAGACATACCTTTGTCACTCTCATGGGTGATCATACCTAAAATAAATATTTTATCTCTTTCTTTATCCTCTTCTTTGATAAGTCTACATAGACACTAAAATAAAATGAGGTTACTTAACATTCTCACAAAAATCTAACTTGTAATGATAAAGTATTAAAGTAAACAAGATACTAAAAATAAACATGAATACTTATGTTTTGTTTTTTGTGTGGGCAGGCTCCACAGACTCCACCATTTTCTATATTTATTCAGATAAACTATCTTCAACTTAAAGTACATATTTCTCAATTTCTAATAAAGATTTATTTGAGGGAGGAGATTCCTCTTCCTCTGCCACATGTGCTTGATGCTTTCTTTTCCGTTTTCCTTGAGGAGAATCATAGGAAAAGTGTCCCAAATTTTTATAGTTGTAGCATCTAATATTTGAAACATCTTTCTTCTTATCTGGAACTCTTACAGAGTTAGCTTGTAGTTGTTCTTTGAATTGTGATATTCTGGAGAAATATTCCTGAATAGTTTCTCCTTTTTGCATCCTTGTATTCTTG
This sequence comes from Picea engelmannii, assembly GCA_009831015.1. Lineage (NCBI taxonomy): Eukaryota > Viridiplantae > Streptophyta > Pinopsida > Pinales > Pinaceae > Picea > Picea engelmannii. The sequence continues at coordinate 1,377,857 of ML777216.1, read as the reverse complement.
AGTTGAGTTCTTAGATTCATCTTTCGATTGATATTCCTTCCTTCATATAATCAGGTTAGGTCATACAAAATTTCTTTTGGAGTGTTCTTTGAGGCCACTTGAGGAATCAAGTGATCTTTGATAGAGTCTGCAATGATTCTTTTGGCCCTAACTATGGCTTTTTGGTGTTTTGCTTTAGCTACAACATCGACGAGTTATGGTACATTCTCTTTAATGAATCTTGCTAGGTCATTCTATTCAAGAATGAGTGCAATCCTATACTTCCAGGCACAAAATTTTTCCAGACCTTCTAGTTTGTCAACAAGCTTAGTACTTGCAGACATCTTTTACCTAGAGCTAGGAAAATGACCAAAAAATGAAAATGGTCATAATTGAATTTTGAACTTACTAGGAGGTGTGCTTGGCTGAGGCGAGTAGCCTGGTGTGGTTAGATTTCATAAAATCCAAATTTTTCCCCTTCAAAATTGACCAGCGTATTTCTGGACTGGTGCTTCTAGATTTTTGGTACTTTTGGTTTTGTGGTACTTCTGGTTTCCTGGTACTTCTAGTTTTCTGGTAATGGTGAAAACTAGGGTTTCACTTTTCGAGAGTTTTATCCACTGAAAAGGTGCACTGAAGGTTCCAATGAGTTCCTTAGGCTAGGGTGCACTTTTCTAGATGATCTTTGGTCTGAGATTCCTCTTTAATAAAAGCCCTAATTTTCTTGTACGACAACAATGACGTTTTTATTTTTCCTGTGAAAGATGCTCTCTTCAACTTAGCTCTGATATGATGTTAAAGTTTAAGCTATTATTATGTTTATTTTACCATTTACTAGATAACCATAGCATAGATAGAATCACTGAGAGAAACACAATCACAAGATACACAACATTTATCATGGGAAACCCTCATGGGGAAGAAAACCCAACAAAAACTTCCTTAATATAGATAGTCAATACAATTCCAAGACAATAAACCAAATACTAGAGAATATCCTCTCCCAAGAAATGCACCTCTCTCTGTTCCTTCTTCCGACAGCTGGTAACTGCATCTTCCTTCAATACTTGCGCACTAGATGAGTGAGCTGAGTGAGTGAGCAAATGAGTGGATGACTTCCTTTATTTATACAAACTGGAAAGTGCTTAAAGGAGGTGTCTCTTCATTGGCAGGGATGAATTGTCTCTCTGGGTGGTTAGAACCACTCTAATTTGCCTGGGGGACGACTTCTTAATTTGCATATCTACAATTAAGGATTGACCAATCCACAAAAGGGGATTTGTTCAATTACAATGCCTGACATGATCAATCCACAAAAGGGGATTAATCTAATTAATAATAAATCAATAATAAATAGACTACTCTTTGCATTTACAATATTTCAACACTTGTTACCACTAGAAACCTCATGTGTATGCGCATGTGCACAGTGACACCCGCATATGTACATGCTTTTTCACACTGTCACCTATGTGTGTATGCACTTATGAACAACTACACCTGCATATGTACACACCTATGCACACTACCACCTGCCTGTGTGCTCAACTGTTCCTTCTTGTTACCTTTGTATAGTTTCATAAACCTACACAACCCTAGTTTTGCCTCAGTACGACTATTTCCCTAAAATTTGTCATTCAATTTCTTCATGCTGGTTATGGATCTGCTATGGATCCAAGATCTAGCTTCCCTTCAGAGAATGCACTCTAATACTATGTTGAAAACCTCTTACTCCAACACCTAGGTATCTTGTTATATAGTGATTTCCTTACTGCAAGTCAAACCAACAACTCACAAAAACAAATACACTACTGAAATATTCAAATTTAAATATGCAACAGAATAAAAAATAGGAAATCAAATCATGCACACATGAAAAATGATATTTTTGGGTAGATACCCCTGGAAAAACCCTGAAGGGAAAAATAGTGCTGAGAATGATTTTATTAGGCTAAAATCAGGGCTACCGTAATAGGATAATGGCCCACTAAGAGAAATAAAACTGCATACAAACCTAGAAAAGAATGACCTGTTGTACGAAACATAACTTCATTGTTTTTGAGATGTACGTGACTATCCCTATTGTGCACCTGTGTACACATGAGTTTCTCTATCATAACCTAGGTACACCTATGGAAAACATGTATGGAAAGCTTTGTATGACACAACTCTTCCCTGCGAGATTGCTTAACCAAAACCCACCTGCGACAACCTATGTTCTATCTTCTCTTTGATATGATATTTAGGTGGAAGTCCTTCTCCACCTATACAAGATATTGAATCATAGTCCTTCTTGATCCAATCCTTTCCGTGTTGACTCTCTCAACACAAGTATCAAGTGTCTTCCTCTTTCACCCTAGCCTTGATTTTATAATAATGTGTTATAATATATTTCTAATCTCCAAAGTGATTGATGGTTGAGATTACTTATCACTTCACTTGAGATTTAGATTACATGCTAATTACTTTTAGCACTTTCCTTAAATAACTCAATTAATTAATTAATTAAATAAATACTAAAAACAATTTAATTCAATAATTCATTTAATTAAAGTAAATCCAAGAGTATAAGGATTTGGAAATTTTCCACATGTCTAGACACATAGATCTATGTGGAAATACCTAGCTGATGATACCATTAACATTAACAACTACTACTTCCATTGTACAATCTTCATCAAGGAAATCATCCGCAATGTCAAAGTGTTTCACTTCAAACCTATCAGTTCATCCATACTCTTGACCCCCTTGTCATGTTGTTGTTCTCGCCCAATCCGTGAACTAGTTGAATGACTAGTTCAACCATCACACTTCTTGAGACAACACACCCTCATGAAAAAGCTAGTCACTTCCTTTCACAAGTTGGTCCATCCACGCAACCCTTAGATCAAGGTAAGGTTTCCCCTCACCTCATTACAATATGAAGTCGCCCCCCCAAAAAGTATCTTGTGGAAACTTGACTCTATTATCCACCTCATGGCACAATTAACCAATTTTACCTAAGAACTGCACATCCATAATGCATTTTACCCACTACTTCATCACTTGAACATATTTTTTTGTTTACCTTTCTATTCCTTGGAATGGTTAGGATTCACCCTCAACCATGCTACCCAAAGTAAGAGAAACAAAAATGCCTGAGTAGTCTCTTCATGTTGCAATATTCTTGTTCACACAATCCTCCAAATGAAGGCAAGTTCTCAACTCACGCAATTTCCTCAAGTCACCTCAACACAACTCAAGATCTATGATGAGTGTGGTCAATGTTCCTACACTCCCCAAACATCTCAATGAACTTTTCAAAGCACTCCAAGTAGAATTAGTCACCTCAAAGAAATTCCATGCCTTAGGCACGTTTGAACCAATACTCTTCCAAATTCAACTAACAACCCCCACCAGATCTCTAAGTCATCAAAAAATCATCCACAAGTCACCAAGGTGTTCTCTCCCTCATCCAATGTCCCATACCAAAGGCTAGAGAACATCACCCAAGTCACTTGGTTTGTGCTCTGTCTCCTAGAACAAACTGCCTTGCACCTATTGCAAGTGTTCAAATTTTGGCACCGTCATCTCAACTATAAATTCATCGCATGACCCAAGGAATTTGGCCAAGGAATTGAACACCAGGGCGCCTCATCCATCCTCTCAAACTCACAATGTATAGAATTCACTGCCACACTACAACAATCTATCCAATGTGCCTCATCAAAGAGTTAGGAATCTTCCTCAAGACACCTCCATGAATGCATCCAAATCTACCTAGGTTGTTAAGCCCTAATATTATCTCATTACCCATTAATTGGGGAATATTAAATTAGTAATGTTATTTTAATTATGTCGGCTTTATTCCATTAGTTGTAATTATACCTCCTAGTCTCCTATATACCAAGGAGACATTTTCATTTGGAATCATCTTGTACTTGAACATTTATGTGGGGTAAAAGGAGGTTGCCCCATCGAAGAGGCTTATTATCTGAAATTATCTCTTTTTCAAGGCGTTGAGTACTTATTCTGAGGTTTTTCTATGCTATATTGATATTTGGTTCTTAACATATGGTATCAGAGCTCAAGGTCTTAGGGTTTCGCTGCTACATTGAGACACCTTGGAATTTTCCCTATAATTTTTTTTCTACAATGTTTTAGAAGGAACAACTTGGAGGATATTTAGTAGATGGAGCAAGGTACATTGGGATAAAATTTAAGCTCCCGAGGCCTTATACTTTCTGAGATATAGCCTATGCAAGATAGGGTTCTAGAATCATCTTGAACTGAGTCATTGAGGAATTTTCCCTATAAAAATTTTCCTGTAACATTTCATACCTTGAAATATGGAGTCTATTCACATAAATTAGTAAGGTATCTTTGGTAAAAATTTAAGTTTTTGGTTCATCTTACATTTCTAGATACACCCTGTGGAAGATAAGGTATCTGACTAGTCCTATTGACTAGTCTCAAGAAGGTGTTCTAGGTAAAATAATCATAACATTTTCCTAGAGTATCCAAATTGAGTGAGATTGGTTTCATTGGATAGTTGACAATCTGTAGTATTTCTGGTACGAGTTTTAGAATTTTATATTAATTATTTTGTGTGGGGCATGCTATACAAGTGTGATCTCCTGGAAAGGACAAAAATCAACAAGTTGTTGGGAAGTTACAATAAATTCCACTTGGCACATCCAATTTTGATAAGACCTATGGCATTGTAGAGAAGAAATATTAGAGAACTACATAAAATAAAGTTTCATACCCAGAAGGGCCGAAATGTGGGAGATACAACAGAAGAAAGATTGTCTAGCAGAACCACCTCAAAATCAAGGTTCAAAAGTGACACTTGGCCAACATGCCACCCAAAAAGGGAACTTCTACACCAAATAAGCCTCCAGAAAATCCTACTTGGACTCTTGATGAAGGTGAAGAAATGCGTAGGGACATAAATGATTTACAAAAGATTATAGTAGAAAAAGATGAACTACAAGAGATGGAAGCTAAGTTGGAGGCAAAGATGGATGGCTTAAAAGAGGAGATCATGGAAGTATTGAAAAATTTCGTAACAGAGAAGACACCTGAAAGTGAAAATGCATACCATGAAATTCATTATGAGGACATAAGGAAGGTGAATCAAGCATGGAGAAACTCCGACTTTGGGTTGAAATTCGAGGCTTATTATATGAAACAACTACTAGTATCTTTGTGCTACTAGTTGATTGTTGCATAATCATAGAGAATCTGATACTACATGGTGATAGCTTGTGTAGCTACCAGTTGATTACAGGAGAGAGCCATTGTGTCTTTGGATAGTAGTTTTGTGCTACTTGGAGTGGTTATGTACCATCAGATAGTAATTGTGTACTACTATGGATTGGCACAATCGTGTTCTATTGTATGGCATTGTAGTGGCCATGCGCTACTAGCTTATTTCCATGGAGACTATTAGTTCACGTTGGGAGTAGTTGTGTGCTACTTGATTACAGAGACCGTGACATATGATTCGAGCTATCAATGGTATTGTAGTAGTTGTTTGCAACTAGTTTATTGAAGAGTAGTCAGTGGACTACTTGGACATTTAGGTAGTGTATATGGAGGTTTCCCCCTCGAAGAGGCTTATTATATGAAATTATCTCTTGGACATAAATGTACAAGGTTATAGGTGACAAGATCCTAGTTCAAACTATATTTCCAGAACTTGATGAGGAAGGAAAAATCATATTGAAGCCTGAAGCCATCACTGTCACAAGAATTCGCCAGCTGAGGAATAGATTCATTTCAGAGTATCTCATTAAGTGGAGGAAACTTCCTGCTGAATATTCCACTTGGGAAGATTTATCTTTTATACAGAAGCATCCAAAATTACTCAAGTGTTGCAGACAACACTTTTCTAAAGGGGAGGGGCATGTTAAGCCATAAAAAATGACACATTACCCCTTAATTGGGGAATATTACATTAGTTATTTTATTTTATTTATGTCGGCTTGGTTGGTATTCAACCCAAAGTTGGAGTTTCTCCATTATTGATTCACCTTCCTTGTGTCCTCATCATGAATTTCATGGGATGCATTTTCACTTTCCGGTGTCTTCTCTGTTACAAAATTTTTCAATACTTCCATGATATCCACTTTTAAACCATCCATATTTGCCTCCAACTTAGCTTCCATCTCTTGTAGTTCATCTTTTGTTACTATCTTCTTTTGTAAATCATTTATGTCCCTACGCATTTCTTCACCTTCGTCAAGAGTCCAAGTAGGATTGTCTGGAGGCTTATTTGGTGTAGAAGTTCCCTTTTTGGGTCTTCCTCCACTGACTAATATGCAATAAAATAGTAGCAAACAACTACTCTAATACCATCGATAGCTCGAATCATATGTCACAGTCTCTATAATCAAGTAGCACACAACTACTCCCAATGTGAACTAATAGTCTCCATGGAAATAAGATAGTAGCGCATAGCTACTACAATGCCATCCAATAGAACACGACTGTGCCAAACCATAGTAGTACACAATTACTATATGATGGTACATAACCACTCCAAGTAGAACACAACTACTATCCAAAGACACAATGTCTCTCTCCTGCAATCAACTGATAGCTACACAAGATATCACGATGTAGTATCAGATTCTCTATGATTATGCAACAATCAACTAGTAGCACAAAGATACTAGCATGCCATCAACCATAATCATAGTATGCAACCTCCATGACTATGAAACAACCAACAAGTAGCACACAACTACTACAATTCCATCGACCATAGTCAATATCCAAATGACTATGCAACAATCAACTAGTAGCACACAACTACTACAATTCCATCAGCCATAGTCATCCATATGACTATGAAAAAATCATCTAGTAGGACATAGCTACTACAATGCCAACATCCACAATCATACCTATGATTATGCAACAATCAACTAGTAGAACACAACTACTACAATGCCATCAACCATAATCATAGTTTATGTATCTATAACTATGCAACAATCTAGTAGCACATTGCTACTACAATTCCATCAACCATAGTTATAGTCTCATCCAGTAGCATGAAGCTACTCCCATAGTCCTCACAACTATGCATGTGATGTTTCTTCTCTCATTAAGTCTGACAATGCATCACCCTCTCATTCACCTCAAATGATTGATATAGGAAACCCTTGGCTAGAGGGTTTATCCGACATGAGAAGAAAACAACACACCTCCTTCTCAACAAGGGTGGACATTCTATATCACACAAAATATGTCTCTAGAGCACCTCGAGTCTTTTTCACTCCTAGTCAAATCAACATGACTAATAGGAGAGAGACTACACCTAGGCCATTCACCACTAGCCAAGTTAGGATGGCTAATCCTATGAGTGAATTTATTATTCTCCCTTGGTCAAATCAACATGACCAATATAGGAGAATGTATTCTTGATGTTATTCATCTATCCATTGCCTTGGATAGAATATTGGTGAGAATGCCAATAATTTTCTCATCTATGGATGTGTACTGGAGCTTCACTACTCACTTCTGCATCATGTCTTAGATGAAGTCCTGCAAGAAAATTTTGAAGCCACACTGCTTCAAGACTTGTAATAGTGGATTCTATATACTTTGCCTCTATTGTATTGAGTGCCACTGATGTCTTCTTCCTACTAAACCATGAGATCACACTGATCCCAAATGGAAGCAACATATGAAAGTACTCTTCTGATCCATTACACTCCCTGCCTAGTCAAAGTCTATATATCCCTGTAGCTTCACATCTCCATCTGATGCATATATCAATCCATATCCAATCATACCATGTAGGTGTCTCAACATATGTATGCTACCATCCAATGTACATGCTTAGTTTTAACCATGTATAATTCAAGGCATTGACTACAAAGTATATGTATGGCTTGGTGTTAACTAGGTACATCAAGGATCCAATCAATTCTCTGTACATCATGGGATCCACCAAATCTGAAGATGAATTACTCGATAGATTCAAAATTATCATCATGGGTGTGGTCATGGACTTGTAGTCCATCATCCTGAATCTTTGCGGGATCTTTTCAGTATATTTTCCTTGGCTAAGGAAAATATCACCTGATCTCTACCACACCTCTAATCTAAGGAAGTTATGTATTAGACCTAGATCCTTCATCTCGAACTCTAAAGTGAGCTCCTTGCACCCAACTATGAGATTCTCACCTCTTGTTAGAAACAAGTCATCCACATGTAGGATCAATGGGAAACCATCCCCAAGCTCATCAAATAACTGTATGATCTGGCATATCATTCCCTGGGTGCCTTCTTAGGCCCGTACAAATCCTTCTTCAATATGTAGACATGAGACTCCTTCTCATGTAAATTGTGACTGTTCTATGTACACTTCTTCTGGCTACTGGAGCAAGTGTCCCATCATAATTTTCTCCCTATTTTTGGGAGAATCCTCAAGCCAAAAATCAAGCTTTGTACATCTCTATGCTTCCATATGCAACATGATTGATCTTGTATATCAACTTGGAAGTCATCACTGACTTCCCTTTTGGTCTCAAAACCAAGGAAAGAATCCATATCCCAGTCCTTCTGACTGACTTCCTCCTCTATCACTAAAACAAGGGAATCCTCCCAGGAGATATCATATCTCCTTGAAGCCTCTGAAGCTTCGATCTAGCTTCCTATTTGTTAGTCCTGGAAGAAATATCTCTCTCCCATATGAATCTGAGGAGGAATATTTTCAGAATGAAAGTCTCTAAGAAACTAAATCTCTATGAGATGGGGATCACTTTGATTCTGCATGCTCCTATGAAATGTTCTAGGGAGGAAGCTCCTCCCTACTAGATCTTAAGGGTTGACTCCCTCTGTACTCTATCTCCTTCTGAGCTGGTTCTTAGTGGCATTGCCTGACTCACCATTGGTGGATACATCTACTCCTCCTCATGGTATGTCTCATCTAAAATTTTTACCCCTGCAACAATTATTATAGCTCCCTCTCACAACTATTACCTGTGACCTTCCTGGAACAAGAAACAAGGACAAAAACATCTCCATGGTAATCTCCATGGAATTTACAAGATAACTTGCCTGGAACAAGGTCAAAAACCAACAACATCTCCTAGAGGAGATCAATTTATCTTGTAAACAAGTGCATTATTAATATGAGCATTCACCTACTAGTATTGGTGCCAACTATAATCAAGTGTTTACTAAACTAGAAATAACGATATCAATAACAAAATTTAAAGACTAGTATTCTAACAATATAAAAATATCAAACCTGATATGCAATCCTGGAATTTAGATGTTATTGTCCCACTTGAGTTGTCTTCTATTTTTTCCCCAGTCATGTGCTTGGAAGCACTACTAGCTAAAGAACATACTCTTCATCATTTGACTTCTATTTTTCAACATCTGCTCTATGTGCATGGTGATTATTCTTTCTCTTCTCATGTTTAAGAGGACATTGTGTGGCATAATGTCCCATCTCCTTGCAGTTGTAGCATCTGATATTTGGCGCATCCTTCCTGTGGCATGGCTTCTTAGACTTCTTTGGGATAGATTCTTCTCTTTCCTTTCTCTTCTTCACTTGGGCAACAAGTTCTTTATTTTCATCATCATTAGTCTTATGTGATTTGGATATCAACTTGGATTCCTCTTGGGTGCAATCCGCCCATAGATTGTTGAACTTGGACAATTTGCTTCTCGTGCAAATACCTTAAACAAATGGATCCCAAGAAGAGGGAAATCCATTGAGTGTAGTAGTCATGAGTTCAATGTCTTCTATTAGATCTCCAATGGCTACTAACTGGTCCTTGATCTCTAAGATATGTTGGATTACTGAGAGGGGGGTGAATCAGTAATAGAGAAATTTAATCCTTTTTAACCACAAAATGCAAGTGTTATATCAATTTAGCATTAACATCCAATAGTTGCAAAGTAAATAAATAATGAACAGATGATCAATCGTACACATACACAATACACAAGTTTTTTTACGTGGAAACCCAAAGTGGGAGAAAACCACAAAATGATTTTTCTTATATGTCTTTAAGAATTACATTCATTGGAAGCACCAACTTCCTTTGTTTTCAAGATGCAATTGGAAGGAGGCTCCAAACCCCTAGTTTCTCAAGCTACAACCCGAGGGAATCTCCAACTCCCCAATTCTCTAGCTACAACCAAAATGAGGCTACAACCCCCTATGTTCTTTGACTACAACCGGAAGGTGGATACAACCACCTGTCCTTGCCCCATCCAGCCACCCTGAAATATAAGTAGAATGATGGAACCACTATCACACTATCAGTTGGAGATATACTGTTGTAAACCTATACCATTCAACCTGCACCAAACAACTTGTACCAATAACCTATGCCAACATGTACCATACATCAACCTGTACCTCAACCTGTACCATAAACAAATGCATCTACCATGCACCAAACCTGTACAAATAACCTGTCCAAAAACCCTATCCCAACAACCTGTCTCATCAATATTATCAACCAACTTAGATCTAATCACCAAGATCAACCACCAAGACAACTCTTAACCATATGCACATTATCATCAATATGTGCATCAACCAAGCATAACACAACAACTCATAATCATCACCAAGATCAATATGTGCTTCTAATGATATACAAAGACAAGTATGCTACATCATCCATAAACCATGTGTCAACAATACTACTAACAAGTTCCTCCAACCATGTACCAAGTATGTACCAATCATGCATCAACTACTCATCAACTATGAGTCATCAAGATGTACCAACATCATCAACTATACACCTAATGTATGTGCCAACTCATCAACTACTTGTCTCAACCATGTACCCAACATGTACCTCAACCAAAAGCCCTCATCAATTTCATCATCCAAATCTGATTTGTAACTCTGTAACATACCTGAAGTATATGATCACATACCTGCAAACCTTCCTTAACAATAAAAACAAGAGACTAACATTTTCATCAAACTTTACTTTAGTCTCACATGATGAATTTTGGATCAGTCAACAACCCTAATTTGAAATAATCATAACTAGGTACCTGTAATGAATAAAGATATGAAAATAGTATACAATGTTCTTCATTGTCTTTTATGCAATTCTTCTAGGTTTCACTACTTGGAACCTCTCAGAAAAGGAGTTATAGAAATAATGGCATACCTTGTTGAATTTTGAATTATTCTAGAGAGAGAATTTGTAGAGCGTTCCTCTCACATAATATTTGTTGTATGGATCTGAAAATGGTAAAAATAATACTACAAACTGCACTCTAACCAATACATTTGTTCTTACTGAATTTGGATCTGTTATGAATAAGTTATGATGTTTTTACCTGAAACACCTGTTTTAGACTAGTTTCGGGACTAGACACAAACCCTATTTTCCACGGAGTGTAACTCCAAAAATACAACGACCCACAAGCATAAATCTTTATCACAACTACTTGGATATGTTTCCTCAACGACCTCCATATTTCGTGGTCTGAGTCTAGAAAAAACGTTATTGTGAAAATGGTGAGATGACATGTAAATAACATACCTTAGAAAGCATCATCAAAAGAATTTATCCTCCCTTGAATTTCGTCCTTCTTTACTTCACCTTCCCTCTGAAATTTGCATTAGATATCCTTTGGTTACCTCAGTCACTTGTAGATATTCAATATTCTAAAGTGTAATTAAAATGAGAGACCCTTGCCTCTTATTTATACTTTTATGTAGCTTCCTCAAGGGGTTACCTTCTAACCATCTTAAACCACTTTCCTTATTTCAAGGCTAACCCACTTCTAACCACTTGTCCACATAGTAATTTCTCCGTTAACTTTATTACTTAAATAATTTCTTTTGTATCCACTTTGACTTATAGTACACTTATCACTTCACTTTATTGTTTAAATAATTTCTTCTTTGCAACCACTTTGACTACTTTGACCTTTTGGGGGTTCTAGATGACTCATGAGGGTTCTCCAACTTCACATGGCCATAACTCTCTAATTGTGAGGAGTTATGTGACGTTCCACATACCACCGGAAATGGCATGACATGTATTATCCATATAGAATAGTCTTACATTCAAATATATTAAAACTCATACCTTTATACATCAAACACACTTGGTTCCATTACCCAAACCTTTGTGCTACTATAATTCTCTACCGGACTTTCTTCAATGGTTGACATCAATGAAAACCAACCCAAATGATAAAAAATACCCCCCTTTGGCATTGATGGCAACAATCTGATGAAATATTGGATTCATATCACTCATGCTCCCCCTATGACCATCACCCCCCTTGGAACCATGCTTCTGTGCTCTTTGTTCAGGCATCTGATAAATCTCTCTCCCTTTGTCATTAATGGAAAATGTATCTTTCCATCCGGGGCTGCTCCCCTTGAATAAACTCTTCTTGAAATTGATCTCCCAACCTGAACTGTTCTCTTTATGGTTCTTCCTTATGTAAATCTAAGACATATAAGATAAGCATTCAAAAACATTCATTTTGGAGTAGAAATTACTCCGAGTCTCTGGCGAAGATACTCACAGGTTGTTACAAGTTGTTTGGTGCAGGTTGATTGGTACATGTTTACAATAGTATATATGACAGTGATAGTGTGATAGTGGTTCCATCATTCTACTTATATTTCAGGGTGGTGGGACGGGGCAAGGACAAGTAGTTGTAGCCACCTTCCGGTTGTAGATGGAGAACATTGGGGGTTGTAGCCTCCTTCTAGTTGTAGCCAGAGAATTGGGGAGTTGGAGCTTCCCTCAGGTTGTAGCTTGAGAAACTAAGGGGTTGGAGCCTCTTTATAGTTGCAACTGGAAAACAAAGGAAGTTGGTGCTTCCAATGAATGTAATTATTAAAGACATATAAGAAAAATAATTCTGTGGTTTTCTCCTGCTTTGGGTTTCCACGTAAAAACATGGGTGTACTGTGTATGTGTGTGATTGCTCATTTGTTCATTGTTTATTTACTCTGCAATTAATGGATGATAATGCTACATTTATATAACAATTTCATTTTGTGGTTAAAAAGGA
>ML777216.1:1294722-1364816 GCA_009831015.1 Picea engelmannii | reverse complement strand
ATCCAACAATTGGTATCAGAGCAGGTTCCGTCAGAGATCAGTTTAACCACTAGAAGGAGATCATGGATTATTTTGAGAATGGAGTACCACTGTTTAATGGTCAAAATGGGTTAAAGTATGAGATATGGAGTAGAAGAACGAAAGTACTTTTATAGGCACAAGGGCATTATATTTGGCTATCAGTCATTATAGGATATGATAGTTAAAAAAGGGAAAAGACTGCAACCAAGAAGGAATTGAAGAAGACTAACAAAATAGCAATGGATTTCATCTGGGAAGGATTACCTAGTTGGGTAAGAGAAAAGGTTGGTAAATGTTCATCAGTCAAATAACTTTGGGTGAAGTTTCATGACATATATTCTTCACCCATCGCAGATTCATAAAATACCAAAGAATATGCAGGTACATATCAAGAATAAATATGTTCACCATGTCAAATAGATTCATAAGATGAAGAGTACATAATCAACAGAGGTATGTTGTTTTTGTTTAATTGTGAAAAACATAGACATCTTGAAATAGAATTCCATGAAGGAAATGAGACAAAAAAACTAATTAAAAAAGAAGACAATTATGAAGAAGAATTGATTAGTGATTTAGATGAACTTAGAAAAGAAAGAGAAGAAAACAAGTCACTCAAGAAAGAATTGATGAAACAAAAGGAAAGTGTTCACATTTTTGAAGAAGCCCAATAGGTCATCGATAACTTAAGAACTCAGCTATAAGAAGCCAGAAATATCGAAGAAAATCTTGAATATCAAAAGCAACATTTGGAAGCCAACATAGCAACAAAGAAGGAAGAAGTAGAAATGAGAGAGAAGATATTGATAGATCATCTTAAGAAAAGAAACACCGATCCAAACCAACTTGAGGCAGAGTTTGGTCAAGAAGAGAAAGGATTTGAAGATGAAATAATCACATTAAAAATCCAGCTTGAAGAAGAGAAAATAACAAAAGTCATGAAGTCTCAAATAATGAAGAAAGAAGAAGAGGTTGAGAAGCTTGAAGAAGAAGTTGTCACATTGAGAAGTAAAATCGTCAAGCTCAACAAGAATGTTGACGAGATTGAAACATCCACATCAATTATAGAGAATGAAGAGAGGCACTCTAGGTTGCTATAAAAGAAGAAAGAAGAAAATAGAAAGAGTTATGTGAAAGTACTCAAAGGAAGGAATCATGGTCAACCATAATCTAAGCAAACTATTGAAGATACATATTCAAGAATACCATCCATGTTCAAGCCACAAAGAAGCTTCAATCATGATCATGATCAGTCAAGGCATAAATTCATAAGGAATGCACCACAAAGAAGATCATTCAGTCTCAGGTATGAAAATTTATTTTATGGTCATTGTTTGTATTGTACTAATTTTGGACATGAGGTTGTAGATTGCAGGGATTATAAAATAAATGTTCAAGCAAGAAGTGCCTATGTGCCCCCACATGACATTGAATGTTACAAATGTCATAACTATGGACACACAACTAGTGATTGTAGAAGCATGATTGATACTTCCATGAAAGAGAACACTGATATCAGATGTAAGAAAGTATGGATAAGAAAACACGAAGAACACGTGAACAAAGACTGGGTCCCAGAGATCCCAAGATTGGAAATAAAATGAGATGAAGAAAATTCTACAGAGAAAAGGAAAGATGTCGGATACACAAAGGTTTGGAAAATAACTGAAAGAAAATAAGGAAAGATAAATAAGGAACATGTTCAAGAGATTTTACTTTCATTCATTGTAGTGAAGGATGAATCCGAAGACAAAAGGAAGGAAGTCAGAGCTCAGAGAGATGATGAAACTACCAATGAAGATGATGATGAATACACATTAGAGAAGGAATTGTTCTGATCCATTTGACTTAGAGACTCCAAGACAATATGAATAATAGACATTGGGAGTTTATGTGGTAGCTGAGACAGACTAGAGAACCGTCCTACGAGCATCTTGCAAAGTTTGAGTAGACAAATTCAGTGCATTCAGTTAACAGAAGTACAATATGATAGATCAATCATTTGTAGTAGTACTTCATGATAATACAGTGACATATGAGTCAAAATTATGGATAGTTGTGCAACAAATTCTTGGAAAGTATGGACAGAGATGGATTCGTAAGAACACTTAGCAGTTTTGAAAAGATATATGATAGTGGATGAGAGCATGGATTCCAAATTGAAGGATATTTTTTGGACACATGCATTGCATACAAAAGTTCACATTCAAAACAAATTAATGCTCAGAAACAATGACAAAACTCCATACGAGCTATGGAAAGGAAGACCAACAAATGTGAAGCACTTTAGAGTATTTGGAAGCAAATGATACATCAAAAGAGAAGATGGCAGAATGAGAAATTTTGACTCTCGTGTGGAAAAATGAGTACTTGTTGGTTACTCAAGTACAAGGCAAGAATACAAGTGTTACAATATGATATTGAACAAAGTTGTGGAAAGCATCATTGCAACAATTGATGAAATAGGTGGACGAGAATCAAAGGAAGAAGAAAATGAATCACTGGAAAAACTTTACGAAGAAGAAGCAAAATATGAAGAAGAAGTAGAAGAGGAAGATGAAGAAGATCAGACATAAGTAGAAGAGAAAGTTCATCAAGTGCCTCCAAAGACACCTAGAAAATGAGTACCGAAGAATCATCCTTCAGATTAGATTATCAGAAACAAGGATGGAGGAGTTGAGACTAGAAGAAGAATTAGTTCACCAGAACAAATGCACCTAGCACTCTTATCTATGATTGAACCAAACAGTTTTGAATAGGCCAACAAGGATGAATTCTGGAATAAGGTCAGGAATGAATAATTGAATCAAATAGAGAATAATGACAGTTGGAAATTGGTTCCAATACCAAGGAATAAGAATGTGATTGACACAAAGTGGGTTTTTAGAAATAAATTGAATGAAAATGGACATGTTACAAGGAACACAGATAGATTGGTATGTAAATGATATGCACAGATTGAAGGAATCAACTTTGAAGATACATTTTCCCTAGTTTCAAAAATGGAAGCAATTTGATTGCTCTTAGCTTATACATGCTCCAAGAATATTAAAGTGTATTAGATGGATGTAAAATCAACCTTTCTGAATAAGGAACTTGAAGAAGAAGTCTGCATTGAACAACCAGAAGGATTTCAGTTGTTAGAGAACACATATTACGTGTGCAAATTGAAGAAGTCCTTGTATGGTCTAAAACAAGCTCCTAGAGAATGGTACTCTAGACTGGATAAATATCTACAACAAGAAGGGTTTAAAAAAGGAAGTGCAGAAAACAACCTCTACATCAAGGTAACTCAAGATAGTATGTTATTAATTTAAGTTTAGGTTGATGATATTATTTTTGGGAGTAATGATGACAGGTTAAGCCACAAATTTGCAAATGATATGCAAAATGAATTTGAAATGTCATTCTTGAAGAACTGTCCTTCTTTCTGGGTCTTTAGGTACGTCAAAGCAACCAATGAATTTTTATTTCTCAAACTAAGTATATTAGAGAAATGCTAAAGAGGTTTGGAATGGAAGATTGCAAACCATTTACCACTCCTATGCAAACCAGTTGCAAGTTGAGAAAAGATGATGATTCAAAGTCTACAGACCAAAGGAAATACATGTCAATGATTGGTATCTTACTATATGTGACAACATCTAGACCAAATGTAATGCAGGCAGTTGGATAGGTGGCACGATTTCAAGAAACACCAAAGGAATCACATGTATTAGCAGTGAAGAGGATTTTTAGATATCTCAAAGGAACATAAGAGTTTGGATTATGGTATCCAAAAGGAAAGGATCTATCACTTATTTCCTACTCAGATGCATATTGGGAAGGCTGGATTGATGACCGATGAAGGACCAGTGGAGCAGTTTTCTACTTGGGTGAGTGTTTAGTATCTTGTCTAAGAAAGAAACAATCATCAACATCTTTATCTACAACGAAAGAAGATTATATTGCAACAATAAGATGTTGTACACAAGTTCTATGGATGAAACAAACTCTGACAGATATACAGGTTGAGTATGATGAGCTCATTCCAATCTATTGTGATAATACACACACCATAAGTATCTCAAAGAACCTGATGATGCACTCCAATACGAAGAAAATTCCAATCAAGTATCACTTTCTATGGGAACATGTTGTAGAGAAAAACACTAGAGTTGAATATGTGGGCACAAAAGAACAAGTGGCAGACATATTTACAAAACCGCTTCCACATGAAGCCTTTGAGTATCTTTGCCAGAGACTTAGAGTAATTTCTACTCCAAAATGAATTCTTTTGAATACTTATATTATATGTCTTATATTTACATGAGGAAGCACCATAAAGATGACGGTTCAGGTTGGGAGATCAGTTTTAGGAAGAGTTCAGTAAGGGGGAGAAACCCCGGATGGAAAGATACCTTTTCCATTGATGACAAAGGGGGAGAGATTTATCAAATGCAAAGGTAAATTCTTGGATAAAGAGCACATAGGCATGGTTCTAGGAGGAGCGATGGTCACATGGGGAGCATGAGTGATATGCCTTCAGTATTGCATCAGAGTGTTGCCATCAATGCCAAAGGGGGAGATTGTTGATTATTTGGTTTGGTTGTCATTGATTTCAAACCTTGATACAATAATGAATTCATATAATTCATTCTCCCCCTATGACCATCGCTCCACCTGGAACCATGCCTATGTTCTCTTTCTCCAAGCATTTACCTTTGAATCTGATAAATCTCTCCCCCTTTGTCATCAATGACAAAGGCATCTTTCCATCCGGGGCTACTCCCCCTGGCTGAACTCTTCCTGAAACTGATCTCCCAACCTGAACTATCCTCTTTATGGTTCTTCCTCAATGGGTTACCTTCTAACCATATTAAACCACTTTCCTTATTTTAGGGCTAACCCACTTCTAACCACTTGTCCACTTAGTAATTTCTCCATTAACTTTATTATTTAAATAATTTCTTTTTTATCCACTTTGACTTATAGTGCACTCATCACTTCACTTTATTATTTAAATAATTTTTTTTTTGCAACCACTTTGACTTCTGTGACCTTTTGGGGCTTCTAGATAACTCATGAGGGTTATCCAACTTCACATGGCCATAACTCTCTAACCGTGAGGAGTTATGTGATGTTCCACATACCACTGGAAATGACATGACATGTACTATCCATCTAGAATAGTATTACCTTAAAATATATTAAAACTAATACGATTATATGTCAAACAAACTTGAGTCCATTACACAAACCTTTGTGCTACCCGAATTTCTTCAAGGGTTGAAATCAATTACAACCAACCCAAATAATCAACAAGATCCTCTTGAAATAGTTGGATACTATTTCTAGCTTGTTCATTGTCACATTTCTGAGTTGATGCCTTAGAGGAATATTTTAACTGGTATTCTTACATTCATAAAGTTTGGTTAGGGAATCAAACATTTCCTTTGGTGTCTTCAGTTATGATACATTAGGTATCATGTGATCCTTTATTGAGTCTATCAAGATCCTCTTGGCCTTGACTTCATTCTTCCTGAAATTTGCTTTGGCGTGTTCTTTTTCTAGTTCTGGATGCATCTACTTGATATGATCCAATAAATAATTCTCTTATAGGATGAGGAGAACTCTGTGCATATAGTATATGAAGCTATCTGCTCCATCCGATCTATCTTCAACTCTCTGCATCCTGGTTGACATTTTTCGCTGGTAGAAACCCTACCACTAAAAAACCTTGATTTTTCAAACTTCACCAAACTAAACACTGAGGGTTTCAAGGGGTGCACTTGGTTAGGGTGTACTTATCTGTGAAGGAATTATCCTGAATGACCTTGGGATAGTGCTCAAATGTCTTGACAAAGTATTGCAGTTGTGAGGTGTTGTTGTAGTGATCTTCCTTCCACTGGTAAATTGTTCTAAAGGTAACCAACTCTGATACCATGTTAGTTTTTCCTTATTTACAGAGAATTAGAGGTACTATTGTTCTTTTACTTCATTACCATTAAAATATATATATTATGTACTGAGTAGTGACAACATAAACAAGAGACAAAAAGAGCACAAGAGATTTATCTTGGGAAAACCCCAAATGGGGGAAAAACCCAACAACCTTTATTAAATAGATTCCATTCACAAAGCAAGTCCAAACATATAAACCCTATTTCAAAGGCTATCTCAACCAAAAACACCACCATAGTTGCAACAACAACATAATGCCAAGATATTGCACCACTACCAAGAGTAGCGCACAAGGGAGAGATACCAGAAAGACCGAACAAGAAGAAAATTTGTTACTTCAACAAATACATCACCTTCTCCAAACATGTTCATTGCTTCTATGTAGCTGAGAGAGTGTGAGTGAGTGAACAAATGAGCTAAGGATCCTCCTTATTTATAGTCTTTATGTTCTTCTAGCTGGGACGACTTCTCTTCTGGGAAGGTGTCTTTTCATTATTCTTTATTCTTCTGGGCCAACTTCTCTTCTAGGGTATTTCAACATCCATCAATAGATCTCTTGCTTTCAAAATATTCTTCACATATAAGAAATGTCATATAGGAGGGAGAGTTTCTTCTGTAGCTACCAAACATCAATAATTGTAATCCAAAACCGCTCCCCTTTGCAATAACTTGTGCAATCACCCTTTGCGTTTTTCTTCCATGATCACTTCTGCGGTTACCTCTATGACAAGTCATGAAATATATCTTACATTCATATACCATTCCCAAGTGTTTGGTTCTCCCAATAAACTTTGCTCTTGGTATCTCCAAGGTGTTCCCAACAAGTCTAGCACTGACTTTTGTCACACAAACCAACCAAGTCTACCTCTACGATCAAGTGTGTGACAAGTTCTACGATGATTTCTATGATCACCCACCCTATCCAAGTGCTTCATCTCACCACAAAATCTGCTCTTGGTCTATACAAGGTGTGTGCTCATACCAACCTCTTCACCACACCATCAACTAAACCTATGTTGTAAGTCTCATGCAAAGTCTACAATGAAAAATTTCATTGCACCAAACTATTCATCAAGTCTGTGAATGTTCCCACTGAATTGCCTTCACAATAAATTTCCTTCTCAACAAGTGCACCCCACCACAATGTTTTTGAATGCAAGAGTGGTGAAGAGTACCAAACTACTCTGATACCATATATTGTTGACATAGTGGTGAAGATATCATCCACCCTCCATCAAAATATGAAATGAATAATCTCTTATACAATCTATCATTGATATAGTGGTGAAGAGCTCACCAAACTTCCATCAAAATATGCAATGAATTATCTCTGATACCATCTTTCATTTCCCCACAGTGTGCCTATATGAATCTTTCGATCATGCACATCTTGAGGCATGTGGCATCGTGACGTTTCTGTCTTGGCTGCTTGGAAACATAAATGATACTTCATCCGAACTATGCCTCTTCACATAGAGCATACCCATACTTTATTCTAGGTTGCTGATGAGTCACACTCCTACTCTAATGCAACTCTTGTATACTTAGAAAATGGTTAACAATTTAACACTTAGTCATATTTAAGCATACATCCAAGAGAAACCAAGATAACTATGGAACAAATGAAATACAAACAAATATATAGTGTGCCTGACACAAACCATGCCTCATATATGGCTAAGTCTTTGTTATTGTTAAATGGTTACAACATGAGCACTACCGACTCAGTTGACAACGAGGCATAGTCAAACGACTCACTTCACCTCACCAAGACACTCATACATAGATCATCACCAAGAATCTCCATCACAATTGTCTCCCCATCCACTTGTGGTGCACCTTAGACATGCCCCCAACAACAAACTTGTTGTCTCTTCATTTCCATAGACTCTGTCTCTTCATTTCCATAGATTTCATACATTTAGGTTCCACCTAACACATGCCTCCAATAGACTTGTGTTTCCATATTTCACCAAAATTAATCCAAGAGAAGTTCATCAAAATCTGTTCAACGAATGCACCTCAAGGCAACACAAGTCCTCCCAGGTGGAGCAACATGGCTCCTTGAGGGAGCTCCTCCTCTTCATGTGCATAAAAATCACAAAGTTGTTTCGATCTCCTTGTCTTTCCAAAACATTCCAAAACATTTATTCCTTGGCTGTGCACCCTTGTTCTCGTATAGCCTCTCCAAAGGTCTCCATCATGAATTGTCATCATCTTTGGGGGTGTTTCACCCCTTCGCAAACCCATGTGTCCAAACAAATCATCATGCCCCTTCTCGGACTCAATCGCTCAAATGAATTGTCATGTCACTTCATGGACTTGGTCATCCAAATGAACCCATGTGATAGTCAACCTTCATGCCCCTTAGGATCGATGCACCCAACCTTGTGCACCCCTCATGCTGGTGTTCCCAATATCTTGGTCACTTCACTCTTGGGAAAGTCCCTCAGCGTGTTCGCATGCCCAAGGTGCCCACTTTCCCAACTTGGGTGTTGGAGCAAACCCAGGTTCCATCTCCTTGAGGACTTTGACATGTGTCTCCACGCCCATCTAGCCAAAGCCCTTACAATTTTCAACTCTTTTATAATTGACCAAATGGAATTTTCAAAGAGGCTGAGACTGAATACAGGGTGTAAGGGGTGAACACAAATTCCCATCCTTCTTCTTTTGTGATTCACTGGGTTTTTAGACTCATCCCATGGATTTGAATCTTCTTAAAAACTATTTTTCTTTTTAGAAAAAAATTCACCCAAACCAAACAAGTGGAAAAGAATTCAATTCAATAAGAAATTGAAGGTATATGATAAAAATCCAATCCATCCATCCATTATTGTATTTTGATAGATATAATTTATTTTAGGTTTATTCTAGAATAGCATACCACTATGATTTCCTTGGATTTGTGTAGGACACCTTACACGTTGTGGAAATATATTGAACTAGTTTTTTTGTTGACATATTGTATCAATATGGGAGTACTTTTTCTATATTCTATCGAAGCATTGTCTTTCATATCAATATGGAAATTATTATATTATGTATGCTTTTGGAGCAGATTTATCCATCATAAGCTATTATAGCAAAGATCTAAAAGGAGATGACAATGCCATAAAATCTCTATGAATTATGGAGATAACAATGTCATAAAATCTCTATGAATTATGGATGGTACGACACAGGAAAGCCTATAATGGCTTTGATGTCCTTGATGAGAAGGAAAAGAGGCCTCTTGTCTACTTAAATTACAATCTCTAATGCTAATGCTAATGAATTGATTGTTAGTTCATATTCAGGTTAATGATAGGCACTAACAACTTCATGTATAGAAAATCATGGAAAATGATTTACAATTAATAATATATTAAATTACATTAAAACTATAATATTAATAATATATTGAATTACATTAAAACTATAATATGAATAAAAAGAGCTGTAGTATCTTTACTATAGTGTGAAGATAATCTTTAAAAAAAATTAGAACAAATTTTATTGACGCCAGAATAAGAACCAACGTTTTAGAGATAGCCATTATTATCTTTTGAAGAAATCACTCTTCGAACTTGAAACGTTAGAGATGTTAAACCCTATAATTAGGCCACTAAACAATACATATAAGTGCTACATCACATGCCCATCTTGTGTTTTAGTTCACTATATGTACTTAATGATATCAAAATTGCATAGGAGCTTTTCAAATATTGTATTTCAAATGATTAGCATATAAGCTATTACAAAATCCATTTAGAAAACTATTATAGTGTCTACTATAATTATGAAAAACTAGCATAAAGATATAACAAATTAGAAGAATGTGTTCTACACATGTTTCTCACTTGTACTTGATATTGAGACAAGACAATTGCAACTTGTAACAAAGGATTAAAGAAAGAATCATGTTACACATTGCAACTTTAATTATTGCAATATTGTTTTTGGTATGCTTGGTGTTTTTATAAAAAACAAGAAAACAAAAAAATTGTGCATTTTGGTTTCGATGTTTTTTATGTTTTTTCACATTCTATTGCAAATTGCCACTATTTGGCATTACATAAATTTGCCCTTTTCATTTTTTTTAAATACACATATGCTTGAAAGTAGTTTTGTGTTCTTATTGCAATTTATTTTATGTTTATAACAAATTATGTATTTTTTGATTTCCACTTTGACATTGATGTGGCAGGAGCAGTGACAAACACTTGTGTTTTTTATATATACACACATTCTTGAAAACAATTTTTTGTTTTTATTGTAATTTTCTTTATGTTTATAATTTTTTTTTATAATATTGTGTCATTTTTTTTATTTCCATTTTAATATTGATGTGGCAGGTGCTATGAAAAACACTTTTGTTTTTCATAGACACATCTAGTTGAAATATCAAACCCATTTGACCTTTTTTTCACAATTCCCTATTTTCTTATTGAACCTACTTCATTGAATATTTCCCCTCTTATGACATAGTTTATATAGATCAAGATGAATAGACCTTCAATTAAGCAATTTATCTCAATGCACCAACTGCTTTTGCAATACATTGAATCAAATGTCCAAGAACACATGTTAGCTACATTTCACTTAGTTTGATTGAAAAAATTCCACTATGAACTAGGGAATTTATTGTTTGATGCATTATCAATATTGATACATTCTTATTAAATGTTTATTGAGATAAGGCAAGGGATAGTGAATCACTTTCATGCTAGTTTAGATCGTTAAGATCCTACGACTTCCTTGGCATTAAGAACATAATTGAAAATTGATTTTTTAAGAAGAGTTGCACAATCTAAATGATGTTGAGACACATTTTCATAGAATATCCTTGTTTTCTTCTTAGTTTCACCAACATTGTTAACATGGCTTTTGGGGAGATGTTTTCTACATTATGTGGTTTTCCATATACTTGGATCTTATAGTTTCTGTTTGGTCATTTGCAAAAATCACATGATACCTTTATTTTAGCACTGGAAAAATGAATACTAATACAACCTTTTTTCCATAATCAAAATCTACCTTGTGGTAACTTTGAGTCCTTTGAAATACTTGATCTATGTATTGCTGTCACTTTAGGTTCACGCTGGCTGAGCCAGATCGCGTAGGCTTATCACAATACCCTAAGGACTGACAAAAAGACACAAGCTTCAAAGAGAGGGAAGCTAGAAGACTCTATCTCACACAAACTGCGAATGCCTCAAATGAGAGACTCATCCTCCTTATATAATAAATTTCCAGAGGAGAGGCATGATTGCGGAGATACAAGATATGACTCATGGCCCCATGTGTTGGCCACCACATTAGTTCACGAGAGGATCTCATATCATACAATCTTTATTAAAGTATAGACTTGACAGGGGAGTCACACAGGATTCCCTGATCAAATCACCGAAAGTAAGATATGTGGGTCCTATAGATCCGACAAATCTTTTTATTGACGCGAAGTTCACATGGGTTATCATGCAAGATCCCATCCGTGAATTCTCAACAATAGACTGACAAGTAATCATAAAGATGTGGGTCAATCCTCACCAGAAGTCGGAGAAGTGCTCCGAGTCTTCATGATTACTTTAGACATGACTAGACACCTATCTAATATGTACACTTTACACTGTGGAGTTGATAACGACAACCCATGGAAAATGGATAGCACCACTATCGGCTATCTAGACATGAATTACATCCTTTTGTCTAATCATTTTCAATATGTGTTGAGAACCTTTCAGGATAGTATAGAGTATCCCAGCTTTTGGTATAGATTTTTCGGACATATTGTAGAGTACCATTTTGACGCTGGAGTAACGTCTGTATTCGGATAGCCCATTGAAAATGATTTTGGATGTAAAGTTGGTAGATCTCTTGGTCATTTGGCCCTTGGAAGTTTAGATCACGAACATAGTGAAGCTGCCAAAACCGGGACAATATATTAGGGTCAGCTTCTTCTTTGTTAATTCCAAAATCTTGCCACCAAGAGTAGAGCCATGTTGGTGGATTGAAGTGAGTGGCAGACTGAATGCATCCCATTTTAACAATAAAATATGTATCTTCTTGATAGAAGACTTTCCACCAGAGGTGACTATACTCATAATAGTTATAATGAGTTTCAGGAAAAATTATGTCACCATTATGTTCAGGCCATTGGAACAATGTCCTTGGTCTATTAAAACCGAAATATTTTTCTTTATGCTCTTCAGTTTCAATCTGCCAGATTAAATCTATATCATGAAACCATTCTGTTAAATGATTTCCTGCTTCAATTGCTTGCCTGGTAGCCTGTTGGATAATAGGAGTGAGAAGATTCGATGGTCCTTGCCTTCGAACTTCAGGTACTAAGATAGAATACAGCATTTGGGTGGCTGGACTCAAGATCTTCTTTTGTCTTAAACCCCATCTTGGCACCCAAACTTGCCGATACTCATCCCAAGGCATTCGATCAGGAATGTTCTCAATATGTTCATTATTGTTTCTCAGCTGGATAGAAACAATAAGAGACTGGTGGACTATCTGTAAATTTTCCCTGCTTAGAAAATCAGCCAAAGAATTAGTAGTGCCTTTGATATGTTCTATAGTAAAGTCAAAGTTACTAAATAAAGCTTGCCATCTAGCAAACTTATGATCTCCTGGATTTTTAAGCTCTTTGTGCGGAACTTTGTTCATTGCTGCTGCATCCGTTTGAAGAATAAACTTTTTGTATATCAAGTAGAGTTCAAACTTATAGATAGCGTTTAGAGCAGCTTTGATTTCTTTATCAAGTGCAGAATAATTTTGTTCTACAGGAGTCCATAATCCAGAAGCAAACTGAATAACTTCTTCTTGTCCTTGAGGATTTTTCTGTTTGAGGACAGCTCCCCATCCAACATTGCTAGCATCACTTTCTACTATCTTTAGCCATTGATCATTTGAAACATAGAGAGTAGGGAGATGTCTGACTTTCTCTTTGATATTCCTGACAGCCCTGGTGTGTGCTTCGGTCCAAGGTCCTGGTTCTTGTCTTAGTCTTTGATTTAGAAGTTTCCTGTCTAGAGCACAATCTTTATAGAAATGGCTCACATAATTCAGACTGCCTAGAAATCTTTGAAGTTGAGTTTTGTCTAGGATTATATCAGGAAACTTATTGGCAAATTCTATTGCATGTGATTGCAATGTAATTTGTCCTTTTGAAATAATATGCCCAAGAAATTTGACTTCTGTTTGGAACAATTCCATTTTCTTCTTGGACAGGACCAATCCTGCTTGCTTACAGGCATGAAGAAATTTTTGAAGATGTTTAAAATGTTGGTCTATAAAAGAGGAAAAGACTAGGATATCATCTATATATACAATCAACCAATCAAAATATGGCTTAAGAGCTTCATCCATCACCCTTTGAAACTTGGAGGGAGCATGCTTGAGACCGAATGGCATAACATTCCATTCGTAATGTCCTGCTGGAACATTAAAGGATGTTTTGAATTTATCTTTTTCAGCAATGGCCACTTGCCAAAATCCAGATTTCAGATCAAATTTGGAGAAGATTTTGGCTCCAACAATTCTAGTTACCAAGTTACTTTTGTTGGGTATAAGATAGGTATCGTCAACCAAAACTTTATTTAGTGGCTTATAATTTACCACTAATCTAGGTACACCTCGAACTTGCTCAGAATGTTTATTTACATAAAAGCCATAATAGTTACATGGATTGTTTGACTTTCTGATCAAGCCTCTTTCTAACAGACTATGGATTTCTTCTGCACATAACTTTTGATATTCTGCATTCATGGGTATTGCTCGACTTTTGCAGGGAGTACCTGGATAATCTTCCCTACAAGGTAGATATACCACGTGTTTCTTTTGTTTCCAAATTGCCGTAGGCAACTCCGAACATACTGAATCTTCAAACAATTTTCTTAGGGAGTTAATTCTGCTTTGGACCATGGCATTTTCCAGCTGTGTGGTGATTCTGAGATAGATCTGCAAAGATTTCATCTCTTGGATACGAACATCCTTGAGCAAATTTATCTCTACTGAATCTGTGCATTTAGGTACAGAGATAAAAGGGAATTTGATTCTCTGTTTGTGGCCAAGGGTAATAAAGTAGCCAGATTGATCAGGAGAGATTTGTGTGGTTCCATGAGGAGATACAGCAGCTAAGAATGGTGTGCCTAAGACACATGCTACTGGGATGTCTGTTAGATAGAATTTAAGATCGAGGCAATAGGAATCAAAACAAAGAGTAGCTTTAGGGATGAAATAAGAAATATTGGTTAAGATGTTTCCTAACCTAGAGACTTGCAAATTAGTCTTTTCCCAATACGCCACAGGAATAACATGTTTATTCAGGAGGTTGAGATCAGATCCAGTATCCAATAGGGTTTTCAACCTGAAATGGAGATCTTGGATTCTGATATTCAGCAAGACATGATATTGCTGATGCTTTAGTTTACATTCTTCTGTTTTCCTTTTTTCCGCCTCCTGTTCTTCTGTCTGTTGTTTTTCTGCCTCCTGTTTTTCTGTCTGTTGTTTTAAATGTTTCAATTTCTTGAGTTCTTGGCCAAGATCAGAGACAGATAGAGTTGAAATAGGGCATGAGATGAGGGGTGCAGAGATAGGTACTAGTGTAGGAGCCAGAGTAAGCCGTGTGAAATACCATTCATAAAAGGATAAATAAATCTGGTGTTTCTCCATATAAGCCTTCCATTCTTTGGAGAGGTTAATTTTTTCTGTGTAGGTAGTGGATTCAACAAATTCACTTGCTCTTGGATGAGTATATAAATCCCAGTTCATCATATTTTTCATCCATGTCTCTGACACAGTAGATTTAGGACATCCTTTAGCACGATTAAGGTATTTTCTAACTTCAGTAGAGGAGGGCTTACATATATTCTTTGAGAAAGGAATAGTCAATCTTCTGGCAATCTCTTTATCTAGGCTCTGTTGCATGACTAAACAATGGGAATTATGTGGGAAAGGAATATCTGTACATTGTGGATGAGGACAAACATCTTTAGAGGTAGAAGGAGGAGGTAAATCAGTTCTGGGATTATGCTTTTCATGTTGGAATTGGAGATTAGTCCTAGAAAAGGAAGTAGATAAAGAAGATAGGCTAACTAATTCATTGCAATCAAGACACTGTACAACAAAAGGAACTTCCCCTACTTGTCCAGCTATAGACTGGAGATATTTATGCATACAACATTGTGGAATAGGGGGAGGAGTTCGAGAAGGTTTCGGCCAGGTATTGTTGCGAGAAAACTGGCTTTGAGGAAAGGAAAGTACTGCAGAGCCATCGGCTTCTTAGATTTGGGCAGATGTAATGGCTCTTTGAATGGGTATCTTGGGAGTATCTATAACCCATTCAGTTGGAAACTTCAACTCTTCCCATCTTATTGTACTATGTTCTACCTTTTGATTTAGAGAATCGGTAAGAACAAGAGTGATAGTCATAGAATCTTTGCTAGGGGCATGCAAAACAACAAGATACATAGTATTGGTGTATCTGAAACACCCTTTGGCAAGAATAGCAATGTTTTGCCTTTTCTTCTTCATGTCAAATCCTGTAGTAAGAATTTGAAGCTTTAATATATCCCCCAGAGTCTCGTCAGAGATAGAAACAACAAAATTTGGATAACAGTCAAAGTAGACAGGACCATTAGAGAGTGGGGCTACTATCCCACCTATGATGGAATCTGTAAATTTATTGTGTGTCAGATCCCGTAGTATGCATAAGACATAGGCATTGATTCCTTTATGAAAAAGAGCATTAATGCCGATATGGATACAACCAAAGTGAAGGAATTTAGACTTATGCCTCTTGGCTTCTTTTCTAATTTCTTTTGGATCGAGGAGACTAATGGTCTGTACTTCATTGCTGTTCCATTGTATTGTACTAGTATATTCTTTGACAAATATCCTTGTCATGGATTGTAGATGGAACATATTAAGATCTTTGTAAACTGTGGAAGGATCTATAGAAGGGAGTTTCCAAGCAGCCTGAGGATTTTCTTCAACTAATTCCAGATTGGCTTCATTTATAGTAGGAGAATGACTAAGAGAAAACATTTCTGCTAAGCCATATGACCCAGAAGTTGAATTTTCCTCAGAGTCTCTAATTTCTCTGAAGGACATAGACTTAGAATCCATTCAGACTATTTCTACTTTAACACAGAAAGGGAGGGATTTGAGGTTTACTTTCTCTTTTAGACTGTTAGACGGAGAGAGTTCAACCAAGCTGCTGGCCTTTTCCCCAGGTTAAAGCTAGAAAGCTTCGAATGAATTAGAACAGACAATATATACAGAGATTAAATTACGAATAGATCGAGAGAGATGTTCTCATACCCGGGGAAAAAATGAGTGCATGGCTCTGATACCATTTGTTAGCAGGGCCTTCCTCTGACAGAGATGATCTGACGATCGTTGAAGCTTGCAAAACATCTCATTTTTTCCCCGGGTATGAGAACATCTCTCTCGATCTGTTCGTTTTTTAATCTTTGTGTATAAACTTCGTCTGTGTCATTTCATTCGAAGCTTTCTAGCTTTGACCTGGGGAAAAGGCCAGCAGATTGGTTGAACTCTCTCTGTCTAACAGTTTAAAAGAGAAAGTAAACCTCAAAGCCATCCCTTTCTGTGTCAAAGTAGAAATAGTCCGAATGGATTGTGTGTCAGTCAGGTCGGTAGAAAACACTGTACAGTCGTTTGTTTCTACCAGTCAGTCTGAATCTGCTTCATGCCAAATGATACACTACATGCCATCTATAGCCAGTCTAGATCCTAGATTAAAATTCTGCTATAAAGGATCTCGGACTCCAAACTCACCCAAATATGGCTTAGGTTATGTAGAACAGTGTGATACTGTTATTCCCGAAAGCAGATTCTCTAATCCTCTGCCCCCTAATATGAAGAAACCTGCTATTGAAGAAATCTTGAAATACTTAACAGTCGTAGTTGGTTGTCCTAAGAGAATGTTCCCTGAAGACTGGATCAAGAAAATGAAAAACTGGGATCTGTTTACCAATCCTGAGGCAGAAGAATTTCATATATCCACTCCTTCCAATGAAAAACAAAGTCTAGCCACCCAATGGAAAGAGTATATGGATAAATTTGATTGCTGGATTTCTTTCTATGAGTGGAAGAAATCAAAAAAATCCCTTACTGTTCAAGTCACTAGTGAAGGTTCTAGTACACCTGGCCATAAATGGAATACTATCGAAGGCAGCACTATAGAATCAAAGACAACCTTCCCTCCTTTTCAAGGAATCTTGTTAGAAAATGATTCTCAGCATGCCAAGGCTACTCCTTTGTTGATAGATACTAGAAACCAAGTATCTGGAATAGAAAAAAGAGTCCAGAATGTGTTTGAACAGTTAAATTGGACAAACACTGCCATAAGGGGAATGGCTACTCAGGTATTTAACCCCACTGGTGCAATAAAAACTGAGCAAATACATGATTTGCAGGTATCTACCAATACAACAATTTCTGCTGTAAACCATATTCAAGACAAGGTTCAGAACCTTGATCAGAAGGTAGAGCAAATCCTACATGATGTGTCTATAGTACGGATAGAGAAAAGAGAAACTGTGGAAGACCTCGGTTTAGCCTTGTCAACTATAGGAAAAACCTTGACCAATATGAACAAGAAAAAAGTTGATAAACCAATACCAGACTCTTTTCTCAAACCACCACCTCATATGTCTATTCTCTCTCCTTCTATATATAACCCTTCTGGTACTTCTCCCAAGCAAAAATTTTCTTTATTCTTTCCCCCTGAGTCTCCTCCTCCAGAGAGATCTAAAAAATATCCTGAAGACCCTCAGTCTCTGGTCAGTATCCATAAACCTTCCTATGAGCAGATACCTCCTCACTCACATCGGCTAGCTGCTCCTGATCTTGTAGGAAAAGGAAAAGTTCCTGAAGGCTTATCATATGCTGATGAATGGTATCAGGAATGGAACATAGATAACCTGTCAGTTGCACAGATCATACAGGTAATTGACAAAATGTTTGTAGCCTACAAGATCATGTGTATGAAGGGAAAGGGTGAAGTTGAAGCCTGCAAAAGCATTATTCAATGCTTCACTGGATCTCTTAGCAAATGGTGGGAACTCACTTCTTCCCCACTCATACTGACAAAAATGGAAACAGAAACCTTAAAGGATGAACACGGAGATGTGGTGTATCATTCAGATGGAACACCTATGAGTAACATGATTGGAGCATTAACCACTCTAATCCTGGAACATTGGTGTGGCACAGAGACAGAAATCTCTGACAAACATGAAACTGTTTTGATGAATATGAAGTGTAGAAAAATGTCTGAGTATGAACAGTTTCACAAGGAATGGACCCAAAGAATTTTTGAAGTAAAAGACAACAAAAATCTACTCTGGAAACAAGTGTACATGGCAACTTTACCTAGGAGATTTGTAGATTATCTGAGAATAGAGAATACTTTCTCCCTCCCTTATGAAACTTATACTTGGGGAGAAATTTATGCCATTGTAACTAAAGCCTTGTTAGGACTCGGCACTAGCATAAAAATGCAGAAATCAGTTTCAAAATCTTCCTATTTGCCTGATCAGAAATATGTCTGTGAACAATATGGAATCTATAATATAGAGCTAAAGCCTAGACAGAAAAGAAAAGAATACAAAAAAGATAGAAATAGCAAAGGAAGATACAAATGGATCCCAAGGATTCATTATTATGACCCCAAAGATATCCATTTGAAGACCCAGAAAGCTGAACAAAGACAAAAGCTAAAATGCTGGATATGTGGGAAAGAAGGCCATACTCCTTATCACTGTCCTAACAATGATGCAGCTAGGAAAAGAAAAGGGAAGTTTTCAGAACAGAGAGCTAAAGATTATAGGGATAAACGAGCTGCAGAAGAAAGAAGAAAAGTAAAATTTGGTTGCAATCGATGTGGAGATCCTTCTCATGATACAAATGACTGTCCTCAAAGACCATTCATTCCTCCCAAAATTGAAGCACATCCACTCCAAGCTCATTGTGATTCCACATTCGAGTCTGATACCTCTGAGGAAGAGTCTTCTCTCTATGAAGACATCTATGTAAATGATGTATGTAGGTGTGATAATCCTTTTGAATGTACCTGTACAGATAACAGTATGAGTAGTAGTAGCAGTCTAGTACCTCTGAAAGAAAAGCTTAAAGTTTGCATGCACAATATGAAAGGAAATGTTGATGCTGAGGCACAAATGCTAGCACAAATCAAAAGTCTCCCAGAAGGAGAAATGAAAGCTGCTCTGTTAGACACATATGTCAAAACAATCAAAGCAGCCCAAAAGGGTTAAGGTCCTAGTATCAGAAAACCACCTCTATTTCTAGAGGCATCCTATGAAAAGAATACTAAGACATATTTGAAGTTCAATAGAGAGCCAAAACTCCAAGAAGTTTCCCTCTCTGATTTAGCTTCTGACCTATTTTGTCTGAAGAAAGAAGTTGCAGATTTGAAAAAGAATATAGAGTTTCTTCAGCAAGAAGTGGAGCATGCCTATCCAGTTGATAGTTGGGCTCGACAAGAAATTCTAGAGCTCAGAAGAAGATTAGATGATATTCCTCTGCCGTTAGAGGATGCTCCCTATACAGAACTGACCCCAACAATGCAGGGTGCAACAATACAGAGTGACCAGCCAAAGCAACAAAGATCAGCAGTAGAAGAGTTTTCTAACATGCAGATTTTAACAGTTTCTTATCAGAAATATGATGTACAGATACAAATAGAGATTATGCAGGAAATTTTCTCTTTGACTGCCCTTATTGATACAGGGTCAGACATAAATCTTCTGCATAAAGACAAAGTTTCAGCTAAATATTGGAGACCCAGCACTGTCTGTGTAACAGGATTGGGTAATAAAGATGTGAACTTCCAATATGAAGTAGCCAAAGCAAATATCCTCCTTGAAGAATACAGCATAGGGATGCTCTTCCACATTGGTGAATCTCCTATTGATTGCATCCTAGGAACTCCATTCTTATCTACGGTATCTCCTCATGGATCGTGCATGATTAATCAGTCACCCGGGTACTTAATTACTATACCACCTCTGGCAGACCAGCCCCAGAAGGAAATAAAGCTGAAGTTCACAACTGAACAATATTGGCAGGTTGGTTATTTGAATTGCATGGTAATAATAAAGCAATTCAATAAAGAAACAGGAAAAGTAGAACAACATTATTATGCTGATTCCATGCCTTGGTCAGTGTTTAAATCATTTTGGCATCCTACGTGGCAACTAAGGCATTCCGAGACAATGGAATTAGGACTCCCCAGATTTTCTAGGAACACTAATCCCACAGTGATTCCTCCACAACATATGTTAGGCCAAATATCTCAACCGATTATCAGCACAAGCAAGGAAAAATTAATTGATCTAGGAGATCTAACACGCCTCAGAACTGTTGAAACACAATGGTATGAACCATCTATCGGATCTTGGTGCAGATCTCCACTATACCACTCTTTCCAGATCAATCATATGAGAGATGTAGCTGAATGGCCTGATGGGGATCCTGATAATATTCTTCATGGGCTGACTTATGCCCAATATCAAGCCACCTGGTTTCATGCTTTTCTTTGGAAAAGTAGATTTGATTTCTTCTATACACAAATCAGATTTTCTCATATGTTTTGAGAATTTGAAGAACCGAGTGTGCTTATGGAATGGTGGGAAAAATTTGGGATCAATCCTGTTGGAGTTAATCCAGAAGTTAGTGAAACTGCACAAATGTTTCCACAGTGGCATAAACAGATTAACTGCATCAGTGATCTCTATACTGAAGAACAATTCAAAGATATTTTCATTCAGGAAAAGTATCCGTGTTTCCCTAGGACAAAGTTTATGCTTGAAGACGATGATGAAGATGAACCAATCCTCCTTTGGCACATTTATACTCAACATTGGGACCCATATTAGTTTAACTTTAACCATTGGGACCGACCTCCTAATTGAAAGAATATCAATTTCATGTCTAGATATCCGACAGTGGCGCTATCCGTTTTCCGTGGGTTGTCGTTATCAACTCCATAGTGTAAAGTGTACATATTAGATAGGTGTCTAGTCATGTCTAAAGTAATCATGAAGACTCGGAGAACTTCTCCAACTTCTCATGAGGATTGACCCACATCTTTATGATTACTTGTCAGTCTACTGTTGAGAAGTCACGGATGGGATCTTGCATGGTAACCCATGTGAACTTCGTGTCAATAAAAAGATTTGTCGGATCTATAGGACACACATATCTTACTTTCGATGATTTGATCAGGGAATCCTGTGTGACTCCCCTGTCAAGTGTATACTTTAATAAAGATTGTATGATACGAGATCCTCTCGTGAACTAATGTGGTGGCCAACACATGGGGCCATGAGTCATATCTTGTATCTCCGCAATCATGCCTCTCCTCCGGAAATTTATTATATAAGGAGGATGAGTCTCTCATTTGAGGCATTCTCATTTTGTGTGAGATAGAGTCTTCTAGCTTCCCTCTATTTGAAGCTTGTGTCTTTCTGTCAGTCCTTAGGGTATTGTGATAAGCCTGCTCAATGTGGCTCAGCCAGCGTGAACCTAAAGTGGCAGCAATACATAGATCGAGTCTGTCTGTCTCAGTGTATGAGCAGTGCTCAGTCAAGAGAGTCATGCCTTCTACACACATATTTGTAATACCCGTCAGAGCATTTGACTCATATTAATATAAAGCACTCTTTTGCTTATACTCTGATATCTAGCTTCCGCATAGTCAAGCAAATCTAGTGATGCACTCTTACTTTTTTATGTGCTTGTGATGACTCTGGTTCATTAGCCCGTATTTGCAGTCTCTGTGTGTTGGTATGCTCGAAACCTAAGTTGTCCCGCCAGGGTGGTAAGTTGTCCAGAGGGTGGAGTGGAGGCCGTAGTGAGAGACGGTAGTAAGTCCTGCTAAGGCAAGGAGGCCGCTAGGGCAGTGGTAGGCTCAAAGGCGAGATCACAGCTCCAGTTAGCTCAGTTTCAAGGAGCCCTGGGCAGTTTCAAGAGGATACGAGTAAGTAAAGCAGTTAACCCGCCGGTATTCGTACTGGAGGAAGTAGCAGAAAATGGGAAGATCAATGCCAAGGGAAATAAGCGCATAATCAAGCAGTGTAGAAGATCACGAGAATAGCATCCGCAAGATTCAACGATCGTCAGATCATCTCCTTTGGAGGAAGCCCCTACCATAAGTGCATAATCAAGCAGTGTAGAAGATCACGAGAATAGCATCCGCAAGCTTCAACGATCGTCAGATCATCTCCGTCAGAGGAAGCCCCTGCGTTACAAATGGTATCAGA
Organism: Picea engelmannii; assembly: GCA_009831015.1. Classification (NCBI taxonomy): domain Eukaryota; kingdom Viridiplantae; phylum Streptophyta; class Pinopsida; order Pinales; family Pinaceae; genus Picea; species Picea engelmannii. The sequence continues at coordinate 1,342,554 of ML777216.1, read as the reverse complement.
GCCATGCACTCATTTTTGCCCCGGGTATGAGAACATCTCTCTCGATCTGTTCATTTTTTAATCTCTGTGTGTCTGTATAAACTTGTCTGTAAATTCATTCGAAGCTTTCTAGCTTTGACCTGGGGAAAAGGCCAGCAGCTTGGTTGAACTCTCTCTGTCTAACAGTTTAAAAGAGAAAGTAAACCTCAAATCCCTCCCTTTCTGTGTCAAAGTAGAAATAGTCCAAATGGATTCTGTGTCAGTCAGGTCGATAGAAAACACTGTACAGTCATCTGTTTCTACCAGTCAGTCTGAATCTGCTTCATGCCAAATGATACACTACATGCCATCTATAGCCAGTCTAGATCCTAGGCTAAAAGCCTGTTATTATGGATCCCGAACTCCAAACTCTCCTAAATATGGCTTAGGTTATGTAGAACAATGTGATACTGTCATACCTGAAAGCAGATTCTCTAACCCACTGCCTCCATCTATGAAAAAACCAACCATAGAAGAAATAATGAAATATATGACTGTAATGACTGGTTGTTCAAAAGGACAGTTCCCCAAAGACTGGATAAAGAACATGACAAATTGGGATCTGTTTACTAATCCAGAGGCAGAAGAATTCCACCAAAGTACTCCTTCCAAAGAAAAACAAAGACTAGCCATAGCATGGAAGGAATACATGAAAATTCATGATTGTTGGATTTCTTTCTATGAATGGAAGAAATTAAGTCAATCCCTGGCTGTCCAAGTAATAGGAGAAGGTTCCAGTACACCTGGCCATAAATGGAAGACTACTGAAGGTAGTACTATAGAATCTAGAACAACCTTTCCGCCCTTTCAAAGCATTATCCTGGAAAGTGGTTCTAATTCTGCCAAGGCAACTCCTTTGTTGATAGATATTGGAAACCAATTATCAGGCATAGATAAAAGAGTTCAATCTGTGTCTGAACAGCTAAATTGGACAAACACTGCCTTAAGAGGGATGGCTACTCAGGTTTTTGAACCATCAGACCCAATAAAACCTGAGCAAATTCATGATTTGCAGGTATCTACCAATACAACAATCAATGGTGTAAATCAAATCAATGACAAGGTAAAAGACCTAGATATAAAGGTAGATCAAGTCCTGCAAGATGTGGCGACTGTAAAGATTGAGAAAAGAGAAGCCACTGAAGACCTAGGAATATCTCTGTCAAGCATAGGGAAAACTTTGACAGATCTAAACAAGAAAAAGACTGATAAACCTATTCCTGACTCTTTTCTCATACCTCCTCCTCATATGTCTATAGTTTCTCCTCCTGTATATGACCCTGCTGGTACTACACCTAAACAAAAGTTTTCTATTTTCTTTCCTCCTGAGTCACCTCCTCCAGAAAGCTCTAAAATAATCCTGAAGAATCTCATTCTTTAGTGAGTATTTGGAAACCCTCCTATGAACAAATACCTCCCCATTCTCATCGGCCTGCTGCTCCTGATTTGCTAGGCAAAGGAAAGGTTCATGAGGGAATATCATATGCCGATGAATGGTACCAGGAATGGAACATATACAATCTGTCTGTTGGCCAAATTAGACAAGTCATAGACAGGATGTTTGTGTCCTACAAAATCATGTGTATGAAGGGTAAGGGAGAAATAGAAGCCTGCAAAAGCATTATTCAATGCTTCACTGGATCCCAGAGCAAATGGTGGGAGATAACTTCTTCTCCATTAATGCTAGCAAAAATGGAAGCAGAAACATTAAAAGATGAACAGGGTGATGTTGTGTATCATTCTGATGGTACGCCTATGAATAATATGATTGGTTGTTTGACCACTCTAATCCTAGAACATTGGTGTGGCACAGAGACTGAAATCTCTGATAAACATGAAACTGTATTGATGAACATGAAATGTAGAAAGATGTCTGAGTATGAACAATTTCATAAAGAGTGGACTCAAAGGATCAATGAAGTAAAGGACAATACAAATCTCCTATGGAAACAAGTCTATATGGCAGCTCTGCCTAGCAGATTTGTAGATTATTTAAAGATTGAAAACATGTTCTCACTGCCATATGAGACTTATACTTGGGGAGAAATCTACTCCATTGTAACCAAAGCTCTGCTAGGACTTTGCACTAGCATCAAAATGCAGAAGTCTGTCTCCAAATCTTCCTATCTACCTGATCAAAAATCTGTCTGTGAACAATATGGTATTTATAACACAGATTTGCAGCCCAGACAGAAAAGAAAAAGTTATAAGCAAGATAGGAACCAGAAAAGGAAATATAAGTGGATTCCAAATATCCACTATTATGAGCCCAAAGATATCCATCTGAAAACTCACAAAGCTGAGTCTAAACAGAAATTAAAATGCTGGATATGTGGAAAAGAGGGACATACTGCTTATCATTGTCCTGATAATGATGCAGCCAAGAAAGGCAAAGGCAAACTCTCTGAACAAAGGGCCAGAGAATACAGAGATAAAAGAGCTGCAGAAGAAAGGAGAAGAGTTAGATTTGGTTGCAATCTCTGTGGAGAAACTTCTCATGACACAAATGATTGTCCCCAAGGGCCTTTCCATCAACCCAAACTTGAAGCACACCCCCTACAAGCCTGTTGGCATTCATCTACTGATGATGAGTATTCTGAATATTCTGGAGAAGAATCTTCATCTTATGAGGAAATAGTTGTAAATAATATTTGCAAGTGTGATAATCTTTTTCAGTGTAATTGTACAGCTACTCAGAATAGTGATACTACTGATACTCCTAGTAGTCCTGTCCTACCTCTGAAAGAAAAATTAAAAATTTGCATGCATCATATGAAGGGAAATGCTGATACTGAGGCTCAAATGTTAGCTCATATTAAAGGCCTCCCGGAAGGAGAAATGAAAGCTGCTCTATTAGAAACCTACATCAAAACTATTAGAGCAGGACAAAAGGGTCAAGGTTCTAATGTTAAGAAGCCCCCATTGTTTTTAGAGGCCTCTTATGAAAAGAATACCAAAACCTATATGAAATTCAAAAGGGAACCTCGTCCTCAAGAAGTTTCACTCTCCACTGTGGCTTCTGATGTTTCCTTCCTCAAAAAGGAAGTGGCCGATCTAAGAAGAAATATGGATTTTCTTCAACAACAGCTAGAACATGCTTATCCTGTGGACAGTTGGGAAAGACAAGAAATTTTAGCAATATGTCAAAGAATGGATGAGATTCCTCCTCCATTAGAAGATGCTCCTTATGCACCTATTCACCAAAAAGCTGAGCGAGAAGAAGCCAAGCCCGAAGAAAAAGAAATGCCAAAATCAGCAGTCCAAGCATTTTCAGACATGCAGGTATTAACAGTTTCTTATCAGAAGTATTATGTACAGATAAAAATAGTAATTATGCAGGAGATCTTTGTTCTAACAGCTTTGATAGACATAGGATCATATATAAATCTACTGCATAAAGATAAAATCCCCGCTAAATATTGGGGACCTAGCTCTGTTTGTGTCACAGGGTTAGGAAATAAAGATGTGAATTTCCAGTATGAAGTACCCAGAGCTAATATTTTACTTGAGGAATACAGTATTGGGATGCGCTTCCACATTGGAGAAGCACCTGTTGATTGCATCCTAGGAACACCATTTTTATCTATGGTATCTCCTCGTGGTTCATGTACTATAGAGAACCAAGCTGGTTACTTCATCACTATACCACCTCTGGCTAACCAACCCCAGAAAGTCATTAAATTGAAATTCACTTCTGACACATTTTGGCAGGTTGGATATTTGAATTGCATGATCATAGTAAATAAATTCAATAAAGAAACAGGCAAAGCAGAACAACATTATTATGATGACCATATGCCTTGGTCTGTATTCAAACATTTCTGGCATCCTACGTGGCAACTAAGGCATACAGAGGAAATGGAATTGGGACTCCCCGGATTCTCAAGGAACACTAATCCCACAGTGATTCCTCCCCAACATATTATGGGACAAATACATCAGCCAATCATAACTACAAGCAGAGAGAAGCTCAAGGAGCTAGGAGATCTGACACTATTAATAATTTCTGACACAGAGTGGTATGAACCATCCATCCGCTCTTGGTGCAGATCACCAGTTTATCACTCTTTTCAGATTAATCATATGAGAGTTGTAGCTGAATGGCCTGATGGGGATCCTAATAATGTTTCGCATGGGCTTACTTATGCCCAATACAAAGCAACTTGGTTCCATGCTTTTCTTTGGAAAAGTAGATTTGAATTCTTCTATACTCAACTCCGGTTTGCACATATGTTTCGAGAATTTGAAGAACCAAGCTGGCTTATGGAATGGTGGGAACAATTTGGGGTAAATCCTATTGGTGTTAATACTGAGGTTAGTGAAACTGCAAGGATGTTTCTGCAATGGCACAAATCAATAAACTCCATCAGTGATTTATATACTGAAGAACAATTTAAAGATATATTCATTCAGGAAAAGTATCCTTGGGTCCTCCGGACAAAGTTCATGCTTGAAGATGACGAAGACAATGAACCAATACTTCTTCGGCAAGTATATACACAGCATTGGGACCCTTACCGGTTCAACTTTAACCATTGGAACCGACCTCCTGATTGAAAGAATACCAATTTCATGTCTAGATAGCCGACAATGGCGCTATCCGTTTTCCGTGGTTTGTCGTTATCAACTGGATAGTGTAAAGTGTACATATTAGATAGGTGTCTAGTCATGTCTAAAGTAATCATGAAGACTCGGAGCACTTCTCCGACTTCTGGTGAGGATTTACCCACATCTTTATGATTACTTGTCAGTCTACTGTTGAGAAGTCACGGATGGGATCTTTCATGATAACCCATGTGAACTTCGCGTTAATAAAAAGATTTGTCGGATCTATAGGACTCACATATCTTACTTTCGGTGATTTGATCAGGGAATCCTGCGTGACTCCCCTATCAAGTCTATACTTTAATAAATATTGTATGATACGATATCCTCTCGTGAACTAATGTGGTGTCCAACACATGGGGCCATGAATCATATCTTGTATCTCCGCAATCATGCCTCTCCTCCGGAAATGTATTATATAAGGAGGATGAGTCTCTCATTTTAGGAATTCGAAGTTTGTGTGATTGTAAGCAGGGGCTTCCTCCGACGGAGTTGATCAGATGATCATTGAAGCTTGCTAAAGTTTTACCATGCTCATCTACACTGCTTGTACTGCGTTCATTTCCCTCAGCATTGAACTTCCGGTTTTCTGCTACTTCCTCCAGTACGAATACCGGTGGGTTAACCGCTTTACTTACTCGTGTCCTCCTAAAACACCCAAGGCCTTCTTGAAACTGAGCTAACTAGAGCTATGATATCGCCTTCAGCCTACCACTGCCCTGATGGCCTCCTTGCCTAAGCGGGACTTACTACCGGCTTTCACTGCGGCCTCGACTCCACCCTCTGGACAACTTCAGTTACCTTGGAGAGACAACTTAGGTTTCGAGCATACCAATGCAGAGAGACTGCAAATACGGGCTAATGAACCAGAGTCATCATGAACGCATAAAAAAGTAAGAGTACATCATAAGATAATCACAAGGAATTGCGGAAGCTATGAATATCAGAGTTTCAATTAATATGAGCCAAATTCTCTGACGGGTATTACAAATATATTGTGCAAAATGCAGGACTCTCTCGACTGAGTGGACTGCTCATACACTGGGACAGACAGACTCGATCTATGTATTGCTGCCACTTTAGCTTCACGATGGCTGAGCCAGATCGCACAGGCTTATCACAATACCCTAAGGACTGACAGAAAGACTCGAGCTTCAAAGAGAGGGAAGCTAGAAAACTCTATCTCACCCAAACTACGAATGCCTCAAATGAGAGACTCATCCTCCTTATATAATAAATTTCCGGAGGAGAGGCATGATTGAGAGGATACAAGATATGACTCATGGCCCCATGTGTTCACCACCACATCAGTTCACGAGAGGATCTCGTACCTAACAATCTTTATTAAAATATGGACTTGACAGGGGAGTCACGCAAGAGTCCCTAATCAAATCACCGAAAGCAAGATATGTGGGTCCTATAGATCCGACAAATCTTTTTATTGACGTGAATTTCACATCGGTTATCATGCAAGATCCCATCCATGATTTCTCAACAGTAGACTGACAAGTAATCATAAAGATGTGGGTCAATCCTCACCAGAAGTCGGAGAAGTGCTCCGAGTCTTCATGATTACTTTAGACAAGACTAGACACTTAGCTAATATGTACACTTTACATTGTGAAGTTGATATCGACAACCCACGGAAAACGGATAGCACCATTGTCGGCTATCTAGACATGAACTTTATCTTCGTCAATCAGGAGGTCAATCCCAGTGATTAAAGTTAAATCGATATGGGTCCCAATGTTGTGTATATACTTTTCGAAGAAGTATAGGCTCATTGTCTTCGTCATCTTCAAGCATAAATTTCTTCCGGAGAACCCAAGGATACTTTTCCTGTATGAAGATATCTTTGAATTGTTCTTCAATGTATAAATCACTGATGGAGTTTAAAGGAGTGTGCCATTGTGGGAACATCCATGCAGTTTCACTAACCTCTGGATTAACTCCAACAGGATTTAGACCAAATTTTTCCCACCATTCCATGAGCCAACTTGGTTCTTCAAATTCTCTGAATATATGTGCGAAACGGAGTTGAGTATAGAAGAATTCAAATCTACTTTTCCAAAGAAAAGCATTAAACCAAGTTGCTTTGTATTGGGCATAAGAAATCCCATGCAGAACATTATCAGGATCCCCATCTGGCCATTCAGCCACAGCTCTCATATGGTTGATCTGGAAAGAGTGATAGACTGGAGATCTGCACCAAGATCTGATTGAAGGTTCATACCATTGAGTTTCAGCAGTTCCTAGTCTTGTTAGATCCCCTAGATCAATTAACTTTTCTCTGCTTGTGCTGATAATTGGCTGATGCATTTGACCCAGAATATGCTGAGAAGGAATCACTATGGGATTGGTGTTCCTTGAAAATCCGGGGAGACCTAATTCCATTGTTTTTGTATGCCTTAGCTTCCATGTAGGATGCCAAAATGATTTGTATACTGACCAAGGCATTCGATCATCATAATAATGTAGTTCTACTTTTCCTGTTTCCTTGTTGAATTGCTTAATGCTGACCATGCAATTCAAATAGCCAACCTGCCAATAAGTGTCAGTAGTGAACTTGAATTTAATAACCTTCTAGGGTTGGTTTTCCAGAGAGGGAATAGTGATGAAGTAACCAACTTGATCATTGATTGTGCATGATCCATGAGGAGATACCATAGATAAGAATGGTGTGCCTAGGATGCAATCAATAGGTGCTTCGCCAATATGAAAACACATCCCAATGCTGTATTCCTCAAGTAAAAGATTAGCTCTAGGTACTTCATATTTAAAGTTCACTTCATTATTTCCTAGTCCTGCGACACAAACAGAGCTGGGTCCCCAATATTTGGCGGGGATATTATCTTTATGCAAGAGATTTATATCTGATCCTGTATCTATCAGGGCTGTTAAAATAAATATCTCTTGCAGAATCTCTAATTTTACCTGTACATAATACTTCTGATAAGAAACAGTCAATACCTGCATTTCTGAAAAGGCTTGGACTGCTGATTTCGGCAATTCTTCTGCTTCTGGATCTGCTTCCTGGTGGAAAGTTTCATAAGGAGCATCCTCCAATGGTGGAGGGATCTGGTCCATCCTTTGGCGAAGTGCCAAAATTTCTTGTCTTGCCCAACTATACACAAGATAAGCATGTTCTATTTCTTGTTGAAGGAATTCCATGTTCCTTCGAAGATCTGCCACTTCTTTTTTGAGGAAGGAAACATCAGAGGCCACATTAGAGAGAGAAACTTCTTGAGGTCTAGGCTCTCTGTTGAATTTCATATAGGTCTTTGTGTTATTTTCATAAGAAGCTTCTAAAAACAATGGGGGCTTCTTACCACTAGAACCTTGACCCTTTTGTCCTGCTCTGATTGTTTTGATGTAGGTTTCTAAGAGAGCAGTTTTCATTTCTCCTTCTGGGAGGCTTTTAATATGTGCTAACATTTGAGCCTCAGTATCAACATTTCCTTTCATATGATGCATGCAACTTTTGAGTTTTTCTTTCAGAGGTAAAGCTGAACTACTTGAACTAATAGTAGTATCACTAATATCTTCTGTACAAGCACACTGAAAAGGATTATCACACTTACAAACATTATTTACAACAATTTCCTCATAAGATGAGGACTCGTCTTCAGACATATCAGAAGCAGATGAATCATAACACTGAAGAGGATGTGCTTCCGATTTGGGATGGAATGGCCCTTGAGGACAGTCATTTGTGTCATAGGAAGAATCTCCACATCTATTGCAGCCAAATCTTATTCTCCTTCATTCTTCTACAGCTCTTTTATCTTTATACTCTCTGGCTCTTTGTTCAAAGAGCTTGCCTTTACTTTTTCTTGCTGCATCATTTTCAGGACAATGATATGAAATATGTCCCTCTTTCCCACATATCCAACATTTTAACTGTTGCCTTGACTCATCTTTGTGAGTCTTCAGATGGATATCTTTGGGTTCATAGTAGTGGATATTAGGAACCCACTTGTATCTTCCTTTCTGATTTCTATCTTTCTTATATGTTTTTCTTTTTTGTCGTGGCTCTAAATCTGTATTGTAGATGCCATACTGCTCATAGACATATTTCTGATCAGGCAAATAGGAAGATTTGGAGACAGACTTCTGCATTTTAATACTGGTACAAAGTCCTAACAAATCTTTGGTTACAATGGAGTAAATTTCTCCCCAAGTATAGGTCTCATAGGGAAGAGAAAAAGTATTTTCAATCTTCAAATAATCTACAAATCTACTAGGCAATGCTGCCATATAGACTTGCTTCCATAAGAGATTTTTACTATCCTTTACTTCATAGATCCTTTGGGTCCACTCTTTATGAAACTGTTCATACTCAGACATTTTTCTGCATTTTATGTTCATCAAAACAATTTCATGTTTATCAGAGATCTCTGTCTCTGTGCCACACCAGTGTTCTAAGATTAGAGTGGTAAGGGATCCAATCATATTATTCATGGGTGTTCCATCTGAATGATAAACAACATCTCCCTGCTCATCCTTTAAAGTCTCTGATTCCATTTTGGTTAACATTAATGGAGAAGAAGTTATCTCCCACCATTTTCTCAGGGAGCCAGTGAAGCATTGGATCAGACTTTTGCAGGCTTCAACTTCGCCTTTACCCTTCATACACATAATTTTGTAGGACACAAACATTCTATCTATGGCCTGTCTGATTTGGCCAACTGAGAGATTGTCTATGTTCCATTCCTGATACCATTCATCGGCATATGATATTCCCTTAGGAACCTTTCCTTTGCCTAGCAGATCAGGTGCAGCAGGCCGATGAGAATAGGGAGGTATTTGCTCATATGAGGGTTTCCGGATACTCACTAAAGAATGAGGTTCTACAGGAGCCTGTTTGGATCTTTCTAGAGGAGGAGACTCAGGAGGGAAAAATAAAGAAAAATTTTGTTTTGGTGTAGTACCAGAAGGGTTATATACAGGAGGTGAAATTATAGACATATGAGGAGGAGGGTTGAGAAAAGAGTCAGGAATAGGTCTATCAGTTTTCTTCTTGTTTAAATCTGTCAAGGTTTTTCCTATACTTGATAGTGCTATTCCTAAATCTTTGGTGGCTTCTCTTTTCTCAGACTTTACAACAACCACATCTTCTAGAACTTGATCTACCTTTATGTCTAGATTTTGCATTTTATCCTTGATTTGATTCACAGCTTGAACTGTTGTGTTGGTAGACACCTGTAGATCATTTATTTGCTCAGGTTTTATTGTTTCACTGGGCCCAAAAACCTGAGTAGCCATCCCTCTTAAGGCCGTGTTTTTCCAATTTAATTTTTCAGACACAGATTGGACTTGTTTGTCTATGCCTGATAATTGGTTCCTAGTATCTATCAACAAAGGAGCTGCCTTGGCAGAATTAGACCCGCTTTCCAAGATAATGCTTTGAAAGGGCGGAAAGGTTGTTCTAGATTCTATAGTACTACCTTCAGTAGTCTTCCATTTATGGCTAGGTGTACTGGAACCTTCTCCTATTACTTGGACAGCTAAGGATTGACTTGATTTCTTCCATTCATAGAAAGAAATCCAACAATTTTGTTTGTCCATATATTCCTTCCATTCTGTGGCTACTCTTTGTTTGTCTTTGGAAGGAGTTGCTATATGGAACTCATCTGCCTTTGGATTAGTGAACAGATCCCAATTAGTCATTTTCTTTATCCAATCTTCAGGGAACTGTCTTTTTGGACAACCAGTCATAACAGTTAAATATTTCATGATTTCTTCTATGGCTGGTCTTTTCATAGATGGAGGTAGAGCATTTGAGAATCTGCTTTCAGGTATGACAGTATCGCACTGTTCTACATAACCTAAGCCATATTTAGGAGCATTTGGAATTCTGGAGCCTTTATAACAGTCTTTTAATCTAGGGTCTAGAGTGGCTATAGAAGGCATGTAGTGAATCATTTGACAAGAAGCAGATTCAGACTGACTGGTAGAAACAGACGACTGTATAGTGTTTTCTACCGACCTGACTGACACAGAATCCATTCAGACTATTTCTACTTTGACACAGAAAGGGAGGGCTTTGAGGTTTAATTTCTCTTTTAAACTGTTAGACAGAGAGAGTTCAACCAAGCTGCTGGCCTTTTCCCCAAGTCAAAGCTAGAAAGCTTCGAATGAATTAAAACAGACAATATACACAGAGATTAAATTACGAACAGATCGAGAGAGATGTTCTCATACCCGGGGCAAAAATGAGTGCATGGCTCTGATACCATTTGTAATGCATGGGCTTCCTCTGACGGAGATGATCTGACGATCGTTGAAGCTTGCAGATGTTATTCTCGTGATCTTCTACAAATGGTATCAGAGCCATGCACTCATTTTTGCCTCAGGTATGGGAACATCTCTCTCGATCTATTCATTTTTTAATCTCTGTGTGTCTGTATAAACTTGTCTGTAAATTCATTCGAAGCTTTCTAGCTTTGACTTGGGGAAAAGGCCAGCAGCTTGGTTGAACTCTCTTTGTCTAACAGTTTAAAAGAGAAAGTAAACCTCAAAGCCCTCCCTTTCTGTGTCAAAGTAGAAATAGTTCGAATGGATTCTGTGTCAGTCAGGTCAGTAGAAAACACTGTACAGTCATCTGTTTCTACCAGTCAGTCTGAATATGCTTCATGCCAAATGATACACTACATGCCATCTATAGCCAGTCTAGATCCTAGGCTAAAAGCCTGTTATTATGGATCCCGAACTCCAAACTCTCCTAAATACGGCTTAGGTTATGTAGAACAATGTGATACTGTCATACCTGAAAGCAGATTCTCTAACCCACTGCCTCCATCTATGAAAAAACCATCCATAGAAGAAATAATTAAATATATGACTGTAATGACTGGTTGTCCAAAAGGACAGTTCCCCGAAGACTGGATAAAGAACATGAAAAATTGGGATCTGTTTACTAATCCAGAGGCAGAAGAATTCCACCAAAGTACTCCTTCCAAAGAAAAACAAAGACTAGCCATAGCATGGAAGGAATACATGAAAATTCATGATTGTTGGATTTCTTTCTATGAATGGAAGAAATCAAGTCAATCCCTGGATGTCCAAGTAATAGGAGAAGGTTCCAGTACACTTGGCCATAAATGGAAGACTACTGAAGGTAGTACTATAGAATCTAGAACAACCTTTCCGCCCTTTCAAAGCATTATCCTGGAAAGTGGTTCTAATTCTGCCAAGGCAGCTCCTTTGTTGATAGATACTGGAAACCAATTATCAGGCATAGATAAAAGAGTTCAATCTGTGTCTGAACAACTAAATTGGACAAACACTGCCTTAAGAGGGATGGCTACTCAGGTTTTTGAACCATCAGACCCAATAAAACCTGAGCAAATTCATGATTTGCAGGTATCTACCAATACAACAGTCAATGCTGTAAATCAAATCAATGACAAGGTAAAACACCTAGATATAAAGGTAGATCAAGTCCTGCAAGATGTCGCGACTGTAAATATTGAGAAAAGAGAAGCCACTGAAGACCTAGGAATAGCTCTGTCAAGCATAGGGAAAACTTTGACAGATCTAAACAAGAAAAAGACTGATAAACCTATTCCTGACTCTTTTCTCATACCTCCTCCTCATATGTCTATAGTTTCTCCTTTTGTATATAACCCTTCTGGTACTTCTCCCAAGAAAAAAATTTCTTTATTCTTTCCCCCTGAGTCTCCTCCTCCAGAAAGCTCTAAAAAATCTCCTGAAGACCCTCAGTCTCTAGTCAGTATCCGTAAACCTTCCTATGAGCAGATATCTTCTCACTCACATCGGCCAGCTGCTCTTGATCTTGTAGGAAAAGGAAAAGTTCCTGAAGGCTTATCATATGCTGATGAATGGTATCAGGAATGGAACATAGATAACCTGTCAGTTGCACAGATCAGACAGGTAATTGATAGAATATTTGTAGCCTGCAAGATCATGTGTATGAAGGGAAAGGGTGAAGTTGAAGCCTGCAAAAGCATTATTCAATGCTTCACTGGATCTCTTATAAAATGGTGGGAACTCACTTCTTCCCCACTCATACTGACAAAAATGGAATCATAAACCTTAAAGGATGAACAAGGAGATGTGGTGTATCATTCAGATGGAACACCTATGAGTAACATGATTGGAGCATTAACCACTCTAATCCTGGAACATTGGTGTGGCACAGAGACAAAAATCTCTGACAAACATGAAACTGTTTTGATGAATATGAAGTGTAGAAAAATGTCTGAGTATGAACAGTTTCACAAGGAATGGACCCAAAAAATTTTTGAAGTAAAAGACAACAAAAATCTGCTCTGGAAATAAGTGTACATGGCAGCTTTACCTAGCAGATTTGTAGATTATCTGAGAATAGAGAATACTTTCTCCCTCCCTTATGAAACTTATACTTGGGGATAAATTTATGCCATTGTAACCAAAGCCTTGTTAGGACTCTGCACTAGCATAAAAATGCAGAAATCAGTTTCAAAATCTTCCTATTTGCCTGATCAGAAATCTGTCTGTGAACAATATGGAATCTATAATACAGAGCTAATGCCTAGACAAAAAAAAAAAGAATACAGAAAAGATAGAAATAGCAAAGGAAGATACAAATGGATCCCAAGGATTCATTATTATGACCCCAAAGATATGCATTTGAAGACCCACAAAGCTGAACAAAGACAAAAGCTAAAATGATGGATATGTGGGAAAGAAGGCCATACTGCTTATCACTGTCCTGACAATGATGCATCTAGGAAAAGCAAAGGGAATCTTTCGGAATAGAGAGCTAAAGAGTACAGGGATAAACGAGCTGCAGAAGAAAGAAGAAAAGTAAAATTTGGTTGCAATCGATGTGGAGATCCTTGTCATGATACAAATGACTGTCCTCAAAGACCATTCATTCCTCCCAAAATTGAAGCACATCCACTCCAAGCTCATTGTGATTCCACATTCGAGTCTGAGACCTCTGAGGAAGAGTCTTCTCTCTATGAAGACATCTATGTAAATAATGTATGTAGGTGTGATAATCCTTTTGAATGTACCTGTACAGATAACAGTATGAGTAGTAGTAGCAGTCTAGTACCTCTGAAAGAAAAGCTTAAAGTTTGCATGCACAATATGAAAGGAAATGTTGATGCTAAGGCACAAATGCTAGCACAAATCAAAAGTCTCCCAGAAGGAGAAATGAAAGCTGCTCTGTTAGACACATATGTCAAAACAATCAAAGCAGCCCAAAAGGGTCAAGGTCCTAGTATCAGAAAACCACCTCTATTTCTAGAGGCATCCTATGAAAAGAATACTAAGACATATATGAAGTTCAATAGAGAGCCAAAACTTCAAGAAGTTTCCCTCTCTGATTTAGCTTCTGACCTATTTTGTCTGAAGAAAGAAGTTGCAGATTTGAAAAAGAATATAGAGTTTCTTCAGCAAGAAGTGGAGCATGCCTATCCAGTTGATAGTTGGGCTCGACAAGAAATTCTAGAGCTCAGAAGAAGATTAGATGATATTCCTATGCTGTTAGAGGATGCTCCCTATACAGAACTGACCCCAACAATGCAGGGTGCAACAATACAAAGTGACCAGCCAAAGCAGCAAAGATCAGTAGTAGAAGAGTTTTCTAACATGCAGATTTTAACAGTTTCTTATCAGAAATATTATGTACAGATACAAATAGAGATTATGCAGGAAATTTTCTCTTTGACTGCCCTTATTGATACAGGGTCAGACATAAATCTTTTGCATAAAGACAAAGTTCCAGCTAAATACTGGAGACCCAGCACTGTCTGTGTAACAGGATTGGGTAATAAAGATGTGAACTTCCAATATGAAGTAGACAGAGCAAATATCCTCCTTGAAGAATACAGCATAGGGATGCGCTTCCACATTGGTGAAGCTCCTATTGATTTCATCCTAGGAACTCCATTCTTATCTATGGTATCTCCTCATGGATCGTGCATGATTAATCAGTCACCCGGGTACTTCATTACTATACCACCTCTGGCAGACCAGCCCCAGAAGGAAATAAAGTTGAAGTTCACAACTGAACAATATAGGCAGGTTGGTTATTTGAATTGCATGGTAATAGTAAATCAATTCAATAAAGAAACAGGAAAAGCAGAATAGCATTATTATGCTGATTCCATGCCTTGGTCAGTGTTTAAATCATTTTGGCATCCTACGTGGAAACTAAGGCATTCCAAGACAATGGAAACGGGACTCCCCAGATTTTCTAGGAACACTAATCCCACAGTGATTCCTCCACAACATATGTTAGGCCAAATATCTCAACCGATTATCAGCACAAGCAGAGAAAAATTAATTGATCTAGGAGATCTAACACGCCTCAGAACTGCTGAAACACAATGGTATGAACCATCTATCAGATCTTGGTGTAGATCTCCACTATACCACTCTTTCCAGATCAATCATATGAGAGTTGTAGCTGAATGGCCTGATGGGAATCCTGATAATATTCTTCATGGGCTGACTTATGCCCAATATCAAGCCACTTGGTTTCATGCTTTTCTTTGGAAAAGTAGATTTGAGTTCTTCTATACACAGATCAGATTTGCTCATATGTTTTGAGAATTTGAAGAACCGATTTGGCTTATGGAATGGTGGGAAAAATTTGGGATCAATCCTGTTGGAGTTAATCCAGAAGTTAGTGAAACTGCACAAATGTTTCCACAGTGGCATAAACAGATTAACTACATCAGTGATATCTATACTGAAGAACAATTCAAAGATATTTTCATTCAGGAAAAGTATCTGTGGGTCCTTAGGACAAAGTTTATGCTTGAAGACGATGATGAAGATGAACCAATCCTCCTTCGGCACATTTATACTCAACATTGGGACCCATATCAGTTTAACTTTAACCATTGGGACCGACCTCTTGATTGAAATAATTTCAATTTCATGTCTAGATAGCCGATAGTGGCGCTATCCGTTTTCCGTGGGTTGTCGTTATCAACTCCATAGTGTAAAGTGTACATATTAGATAGGTGTCTAGTCATGTCTAAAGTAATCATGAAGACTCGAAGCACTTCTCCGACTTCTGGTGAGGATTGACCCACATCTTTATGATTACTTGTCAGTCTACTATTGAGAAGTCACGGATGGGATCTTGCATGATAACCCATGTGAACTTCGTGTCAATAAAAAGATTTTTCGGATCTATAGGGCCCACATATCTTACTTTCAATGATTTGATCAGGGAATCCTATGTGACTCCCCTGTCAAGTCTATACTTTAATAAATATTGTATGATACGAGATCCTCTCGTGAACTAATGTGGTGGCCAACACATGGGGCCATGAGTCATATCTTGTATCTCCGCAATCATGCCTCTCCTCCAGAAATTTATTATATAAGGAGGATGAGTCTCTCATTTGAGGCATTCGAAGTTTGTGTGAGATAGAGTCTTCTAGATTCCCTCTCTTTGAAGCTTGTGTCTTTCTGTCAGTCCTTAGGGTATTGTGATAAGCCTGCGCGATCTGGCTCAGCCAGCATGAACCTATAGTGGTAGCAATACATAGATCGAGTCTGTCTGTCTCAGTGTATGAGCATTGTCCGTTCTCAGTTGAGAGAGTCGTGCCTTCTGCACACATATTTGTAATACCCGTCAGAGCATTTGGCTCATATTAATATAAAGCACTCTTTTGCTTATACTCTGATATCTAGCTTCCGCATAGTCAAGCAAATCTAGTGATGCACTCTTACTTTTTTATGCGCTTGTGATGACTCTGGTTCATTATCCCATATTTGCAGTCTCTGTGCGTTTGTATGCTCGAAACCTAAGTTGTCCCGCCAGGGTGGTAAGTTGTCTAGAGGGTGGAGTGGAGGCCGCAGTGAGAGCCGGTAGTAAGTCTCGCTAAGGCAAGGAGGCTGCTAGGGCAGTGGTAGGCTCAAAGGAGAGATCACAGCTCCAGTTAGCTCAGTTTCAAGGAGCCCCGAGTAGTTTCAAGAGGATATGAGTAAGTAAAGCGGTTAACCCGCCGATATTCGTACAGGAGGAAGTAGCAGAAAACCGGAAGATCAATGCCGAGGGAAATAAGCGCATAATCAAGCAGTGTAGAAGATCACGAGAATAACATCCACAAGCTTCAACGATCGTCAGATCATCTCCGTCGGAGGAAGCCCCTGCGTTACAAATGGATACTCATTTCAACTCTCTACTCCATACGTTTATGAAGATCATCTTTCAATTGTTCAATGAACATGTTTTCTATTGAATGAACACTCTAAAAAAAAAAATCTACATAACTACTTCTATCATTGATGATGGCCATGATTCAATATTTAAGTGTATTTGTAATTTAATATGGTTTGAAGTTCCTTTTTTAAGAAAAAAGTTGCACAATGTTTTTGCAATTGCAATATTACAAGCGACAATATCGACATTTAGTGCCTGAATAAATGCCTTGGTGATCCAATCATTAGACAAAAGCAATTTATTGCTAATTGGGAAGGTTGTATTATTAATTTGTCAAAGATATATAAACATGGTAACATGAATTTTTCAATGATTATGTGAGTTTTTCAACATTAACATTTAAATTGAAGTACCAAATCACAAACAATTACCCTAAGATTCCATTCAACACATGCTTCTTCAAAAATTGTTTATTTAAGACATTTTCTTTGAAGTTCCTCAGATTCACACTTCTAGAAATTGTTTAAAATGCATTATAGAGATACTACTTCAACTATATTTCTGGAAAAAATAAATAGTCCTATTTAAACCCAATTAGACATTCACAAAGAAATCCTTTAAGTTATAATAGAGAACGAGTAAAAGAAAAAAAATTAGTTGCATTAGACTACTTAGTTGGATAAATCATTCAAGTAGAGACAAAAGGAACTTAATAAAAGGGAAATCTATTCAAAAAAAAAAGAAGAGAAAATAGAAAAATATCAAAACATGCAATTTCAATACTTTGAATGAGTGATTACTACAATGTTATGAAATAATTACTTCAAAATCCCTGGAAAGATATTTACAAGATTACCAAATCTAAAATGGAAATAAAAAAAATGAAAAACTTTTTACTTTAAAAAAAACATAACTATGCAAGAACAATCACAACAATTAATGTATATTCATAATCAATTGAAGACACATTGACTCATGCAGGAGAAATTCCAAAAATACATACATGAAATTGAAAATAACATCATATCGACCTTTGTATCATTATCAATTGGAAATGAATCAAAATTCATTAGACTTAATGAACAAATTTTAAATTATTGCAAAAAAAGGCACCTCTGACAAAGAATTTATTTCCTTTGCATCAAATTTGAAAATTCTCCACAATAAGAAATTAGTGCATGTGGAAAGCTTGACACCTTTAGATGAATAGTTTTTCTCACCAAGAATGAACTTTTCAAAAATAAGGCAACTTGATTAAAAAAACCTCAAATTGGACTAATGTTCTTTTAGGTTTAGATAGAGTTCAAGCGACATTGCCTAGAAGTTTGTTCAACTCTATGACAATTGCAATAATATTGAAAAGAGAATTAGAATAAAACCAAAAAATGTCACGATTTCTATTAATGAATTATAATACACCTTGCTCTATAAAATGAAAGTGTTGTTATCTATAATGAATAAAAATAAATTGAAAAAAAAAACATTCAAAATCAGATTATTGATTTGTTGAACATAGAATGTCTAGATTATGTTGATGAAGACGAATATCTAGTACTAATATCTAAAAAAATGGTACATGGTTATGAACAATCCCATATAATAAATTATCTAGAAAATATAATCATACAAATTTCACCTTCTAAAGTATTCCAACCATTAGGCATTTTCCTAGACAAGTTATCTGAAAATATAAATTTCACCTTCTAAAGTATTCCAACGATTAGGCATTTTCCTGGACAAGTTCTCTGAAGAGATAAATTTTCCTACATTATTTTATGAATCTATTCGACCTAATGTCATTATTAAGCATTTTTTTATCAACAAATAACACAAAGGGGCATTCTACATGCTAGAGAATACTTTTTGACACATATTACAAATATTTTCTTCTAAGAAATTCTTATTCTTATAAAACAGATTTCAAGTTTTACTTGGATTTCTATTTGTGAAGGAGAGATAAAAGGAAAAAAATTAGTTGAGAAAGATGTCAAGTACAAAAACAATCTTGAAAAGGTATTAAAATCATCAATTGCATATCTCTCTCAAACACCTGCATATGTCACTAGATTATTTAGAAAACATGAAAATAAATGTTTTCACAATCATGCGATAGCTTGAACCACCTACATTTTTTGTGTCTTTTATCAGTTTTGAGCATCTTTGGGTTCCTTTGCTCCATACATTACAAGAAACCAAAAACAATTTTTCAAATCAACTTAGCAATATTTTTTTTTAAGAAGTATCAATTCATTGATCATAGCGCATACTGTCATTTGTAGCTACTACTCTTTGGATAAATAGAAGACTACTTCTTCATTACTGAATTCCAAAATAGAGGTAATGAGGATGAATGGATTGTTTGGATATGAAATGCACCAATTTATCGATAAGATTTCAATAACGAGATTGTGGAGTTTGTTGATAGATATATGTTTTTAGATTCAACATTTCTTGATGAGAATTTTGTTAAGATTCAAGATCATCACCACACAAGAAATTACAAGAAACATCAATGTTCTAGTTCCAACTTTAATTTCCCACTTCCTCCAATGGGTAAAAATAATATTTTGCATCCTTTAGAACATGATATCCCTAGTAAAAATGAAAAAAAAACAAAAGAATTATGTTCCATTTTAAAGCACAAAATCTATCCTAAAAACATGTCATTCGATATGCTTTTGTCTGAGCTCAAATTAACTCAATATGAATAAATTCTTCTCTTTCATCTCTTGCCTTTTACACTCTACTTTGTTGATAAAAAGATACCTACCTGACATATTTCTAAATGCATTCTCTAAACAAGTACCAAAACTATGACATACAAATACATATGCATAGTCATCATATATGCCTATGTTGTAGCAACATATTATAGTGTATATATCACAAATATGGATAAAACTATGGTTGTTTCTTTCAATAAATAACCAAAGAGCAGTTTCTTTCTAGAAATGATGGAAAAATTTAAATGATATGAAAACATGAGAATGTGCTCTTGAATATGCAAAACTTTGTCTACTAGACAAGCAATACACATTATCTTCTCATTTCCTTTGCATTCAATTTATAAGAAATTTATATTCATTAACACTTAACCATCAAACAAAATAACATTTGTCCTAAGGAAGCCCATAATCTTACAACAAGATCCTCATGATTATGAATATATTACATGTGCTTCAATTATTAAAAAGAACATTACAAATACATTACAAGACCTTTTGAAATTCAACAAACCTAGTTAGTAGAATGTTCTTCTTGGTACTCTATTCAAATTCAACTTCTAAGAGAAGAAAATTACCATGTGTCATATGACACATTCATTATTATCAACAAAAAAAACAAAACAATATTTTTAGAGAAGATATGATGCTATATGTCCCATATTGAAAAACTTAAAATTTCTTAAAAAAAAAATGTCAAACATAGCTTGAAGCATATTTGTTCCAAAAAGCAATGATAAATCCCATTGAACAAAAATGTTGTCACTAAAACGAGAACAACATGAGGTGACAATGACATGGCCTATGAAACAATTAATTCTAAAACTAAACATATATGTGATTGAAGACTCTTTAAATCAAGAAACATAAAACCCTACACTTAAAAAATATGGCATGCATAATGATCAAATCCACAAAACGATCTCTATACAAATTCAAACTACTTCCACTACTACCATTCAATTCATTGGAAAACCATTTTCTTTAAATGTAAAAAACTATTATGTCATTAGAAAAAAAGTTAATCAAAATTAATAATTAATAACCAATAAAATCATAATGAAAAAAAACCATTTTATTTAAGGGAAAAAAACTATTATATTATTAGAAAAAACTTAATAAAAATAATAATTAATAACAAATGAAATCATAATGAGAAAAATCATAATGAGAAAAAGTACATTCCAATAACACTGATTTATTTGTTTTTTTTATTGAAAGTGCAATCACAAGAAAATCATTTTCAGCAAAAGTAATTTACAATGGATTGTTGCACTTTTACAATAAACATATTCATAGTGATTCTCTCTCAAACAATAAATCATATTCACATTTAGTACTACACCTTCGCTTGAACCTATTAACCATGTTTCCAGTAAATAGTAGTCTAGTAGATATATTGACTAAATAATATGAACAAATTTGAATATTACTCATAGATGAATAATCATTGATCGATTCTCAAATGTTATACAACATGTACAAAAAGATCGATTCTCAAATGTTATACATCATGGACAAAAAGCTCTGACAAAGTTTGCACACTCCAACAACACCTTTTTGAAATATCGACATCATTTTTTATCTTGACCTTTGTCAAGAACAACTTCTACATGATTCTTGGAATTTTTAACAACCAATTTTTTAACATGGCACAATTCCATATAGCTTTTGGTGAGACAACCTCAAGTGTTTTGAACAAGAAAATTAATGGAATAAGAAAACAAAGTTTTCATATTTATTTTGAATCGAATTAGAACTTGTTCCCAAATAGAATACGATATTAACTTTACGAACAAACATTGTTTTAGATTCCCACCAAATGATCCAACATTTCCATACCTTGTTAATAGAAATAAATGTGTTAAAGAAAACAAAAAAAAATGTGCTATTTTGTAATAAAAAACATTCATACTCAGAGCATATGATAAAAAAAATAGAGCCAAAATATATATGGGAACAACAAAATGCACGTGTCTTCTGCATTATCCTCAAATGGAATATGGTTGTTGAATTAAGTGGAGGTAATTATGCTATTGAATAGTAAATGGTGTAGAAGGTATTGTTAAGCATTACATAGAAGCTAAAGTTCACATTTTATGGATTGAATTTGAGGAGTCAACAATTGGCTTGGATGAATGAGCTACACTGAAACACCTATATACATATAGCAATTGACTTGGATGAATGAGCTACAATGAAACACCTATATACATATAGTATTCTTGATAATTGAACACCTATAATATGTGGACTAATGACACTAGAAATATAGTTTATTTCACTTGAGAACAATTCCCTATCCTAATAGCATGTGCACTAAAAATACACAGAGCATACAACCTTACAATGGGAAAATTGGAATTTGATTCAAAAGGGATTAAACAACATGGAATTTTTTACACTACACTCCCTCATGTCAAAGATATTCAATCACTCTATCTTATAAGAAAATTAAGACAATTTATTTTCTGTTTTTTGCAAAAGGTTGTTATTGAAATCCAAATACTTGAAAAAGATGTCCACAAATAATTTGAATATGATTTGCAATAAACATTAAAAGAAAAATATTCTCTCATATGCTCATTAAACACACAAATATTTCCATTGCATATTGAAAATATCATCAATGACTACGAAGTAATGAAAGTTAATATCTTGTGTTTGCAAGAAACACAAACAAGATTAACTGCAAAAAAATGTATGATTGCAAGAAACTACCACTATTTATCGTTACATTTTACGAACATAATGGTTGAGAAACTAGACCATTATGTAACAAAGAATATCAAATCGATTTTCACTCAATTCCAAATTTATAACACTATTCTCAATCTAACCAATATTTATAATGCACCACATGCACCACTTGATAGTTTTATCCACTTTGCACATAACATGCTACTAAAAATCCAATGAAATGAGTGCATCATAATTTCTGGTGATTTGAACATTGACATGTTGCAAAAGAGAAATGCAGAAAAAAAAATTCTCTCATTTATGGAAACTCATAACTTGAAATTGCATACAACAAAAACAACAAGCAACACTAGTTATATGCTTAATCAATTTTGGATGAATATGCCAAATGATAACATCACCTAATGCCTATTGGACTCGTCATCATTCCATTTGTCTTTTAATTCATTTAAAAACATTTTGAAACATTTCTTCATAGTACCATGTTCATTCTAACCATAAACAATGGCAAACAAATTATGCTAGGAATGATACTTGATGACACAAATATGCTTTCACTTCCTTGGAATTTGCATCTAGCTATTAACCTATGGTCCAACGATTACTGGGATCAATGAGACTTGAAACAAGAGACATGGATTTACATTGGATCTTACAACTTATCTATGCTTCTCTATCAAACAAATCGTCAAAAGTTAGGTAAATTTTCCATGTCCTTTAAATCTATTTGCATAATTTGATGTATTTATTAAAATATTTAATCACTTTATTATTAATTCCATCATGAATTTTATATCAAATCCCCAAATGTGTTAATAAATCAAATCTCTCTATACTAATTCAATCAATACCATCTGTAAACTAGCAAAAAGCCAAAATTCTCCACTTCCAAAATATCACTTTACATATTTGAAATTATGTTCTTGAAGTCACCAATCACTGTTTCAAACCTTCCAACATTCTATAAACTTCCCACAAATGAAATTGTGTGAAGAAATAATGTCAAAATGTTTTTCTTATAACTTGCATTTTCTTAAATTTAAATATGTTTATTTTTAGATGTTATTTTTTCTCTTTATTTTTATTGTTATTAGGATTACATCAAAAAAATGTCACATTTTGTACAATAGTATGGTTAAAAAAAACTGCCCCTTCCATTTCTCAATAAAAATAAATAATAAAAAAATTATATAATAAATTTTTGGTGAAAAAGTGTAAACCCTTACTTCCCCGAAAAACCAAGACTACACAATAAAAATCCAAAATCATTTTCAACTTATTTTGCTGGAAAGAAAAGTTCGAAAGTTCTCCAAGCATTGCTTACCCTAACTATTTACATGTTTCCATGTCCCTTCAACATATCAAAACATATATAGCCTTATTTATTTTTTATTAAGAAAATCGGGCCATTTCTGTTCAAAACCTCTCACCATGTTCGTTTTTTCTATCTCAACAATCTATTACTTGTTTCTTGGTTTCATAGTGTCTGCATAATTATATTAAGTGGAAATATGCTAAGTAGAAATGCTTGTGCTTTTCATGCTTTCTAGATTTTTCTGCCGTGGTCAATGTCTTGCAGATATATTAAAAGTGAACTAGATTTAAGTTTATAAAAATACTCAAGAGAAAGATTCTAAATAGTAAGTGTTTTGAGTTTTGGTTAAAAATACAAATAAATAGAAAACTATTCTACTAGGACTAAAGAAAATTTCATTTTGTATTTTGTTTGTTTGTGTGTGGGTATAATTGATGAATGAAAATGCATAGATATGAAATTCTTTTTCACAGATTATATTCCATGTTCCATGCTTATTGTATTTTTATTTTATTTTTATCTTTTAATTTTTTTTTCAATGACAAATGTACTATTCTAGTTACACAATTGTTATGGATTTACGCAACAAAACTAGTAGAAAGTCATGAACTACTTGGAATAAATAGAAGAGATGGTCAAACTACAATTAACATTAACAACAATTTGATATCTCATTTTCTTGTTTAATTCTCCCCTAATTCTAGTGTTTATATAATAGATCTCACAACTAAAACCAAGGGAAGATGTGATAAAGGTAATGCAAAGTTTTGCATTCTACTATAAGATAAATATTTAATTGAAACTATAGTGTAAGTTTGGAAACATATGAGACTTCCACCAGATATTGCTATCCATGAGTTGTTGACATCAAACAATCCATATTTTGTTGGCTCTCCAATAACAATTGTCATTGGATGCCACATTCTATTATAAGATAAATATTTAGTTAAAACTATAGTGCAAGTTTGGAAACATAGGAGACTTCCACCGGATATCGCTATCCATGAGTTGTTGACATCAAACAATCCATATTTTGTTGGCTCTCCAGTAACAATTGTCATTGGATGCCACCAAAACAATAGGCAATATGAACTAAACATAAAAGATGGAGAAACTATAAATGAGTAATTATATCTCTTCGCTCTATCAAAAAATATTTCGTGATTTTTTCATTCATATGCAAAATTAATTTTTGTTACTTTTAAAACATATAAATAACTTTCATATCTCTACATTCTCAAATAACAAACTTATAATAACTTCAAATCTATTGTAGTTACAAATGAATGATGGTTACAAAGGCAAATTACCTCTTCCTTAAAACACAAGAACATTAGACATATAACATTACACCACTCTACCTGTTCGAGCATATTGTGAGAAATGGTTCAAAAGTAATCTAGATTCAATTTTTTTTTCAATATTTGTCAAATATTTTTAATGATGATTTGTAGAATATTTTTAATAATGATTTTTCAAAAAAAAATTCTTTCACAACTATCCATTTTTCATATTCTTTTATTGAATTAAATTTTACTTATTTTTCTTCGACAATATAAACCATATAACATATATACAAAATATATGTTATATATGTTTTATATAAAACATATAACATATATGTTTTATATATATACAAAATATATATAAAACATATACATGTTACATGTTTTTATCAATGAGATGATTTATAGGTGTTTGCATTTGCTGCAAAATCATTGAAATTGAGACAACAAAATATATTTTGGTTTTATGACACTTTATATTGATGCATAAATGTATAAGTTGTATGTTTTATATATATAAAACATATAAATGTTATATGTATTATATGACATCATACCAATTTATAGAGTAGGATCAGGTTCTCATGACAGAGACTATTTTACAAGAACAATACACTTGAGATCAGTGTTTTTCATTCACAAGTTCCCGAAGGCGAGTGAAGAGGATACACACTGCTCGGACACACTATAAAACTCTAAGACTTAGACAAAAACTCTCTCTCAATCACTCAATTCCTGAATGCCTAAATGAGAGGAGAAGAGACTTATTTATACTCATTTTAACAGGTTGCTGGTAGACATAAACTGGCAACTGCCTGTAAAACAAGATTCCTTCAAGTGGATGGGGCAACTGTGGACTACAACTGTTATCTTGTCCCTTAGAGGCTCAGCCATATGGGGACCCATACCGACTTTTATGGAATGACAGATCAAAATTAAATATTCACAAATCTAACAATACGAATACTTGAATCACATGAATACACAGTGGAGTTCTACAGGAACCCATGGAACTGATGGGACACCACTGTTGGCCCATTAGACATGAAAGGAATCAATTCATCATTATTACAAAATAGTGATCACTAGGCCCATCATGCTTCCATACGATTTATTATTTTATATTCAACAATATAATCAAATGATCCATCACTGCCATAATCGAAGTGACTGCTTGGTGGAGAGCTATGTTCATGAGAAAATGGTGGTAGCCCACTCAAGCACTTATAAAAAGGAGATCCTTGCATGGATGGAATAAGCTCATCTTCTGGAACACATAAATCACCATAGTATTCACTGGTAACTTTATATGTTTGAGGCTAAGGTGGCTCAAACCTTTCAAAATTTAACTCACTTCCTTGGAATGATAAGTTGAAAACGAAACATCCTTCGTAATGAGAAGCTTCTTCAATTTCTTCTCTGAACCAGTGTTTGAAAGCATCCTTACGGCTTCCAAAGAAGAGAATATCTCTGGGACAGTAAGTCCAGAATAGAATATATAACCATCCAGACCACCAGATCTGAGATTCTTTGAATGTTGAGCATTCAAAGATTATCCAACAGGAACCATCATATTTCACCTGCAACATTATCTTACAATAATCTTCATATGCAATACAAGGTGTATAAAGTAAGATATATATCTGTCCTTGCATTGGTCCTCCTGTGATTTATCCCCTTGCCATATTATGGCTCATTCCGAAGTAATCGAAATAGGAAACATAATGGTTACATGTTTGTACCCATTTATTTAGAATATTTATACAAGTAGGATTGGTTCTAATACTACAACTTAAGCAATCAAAGAAGTAACAATATTTACATTTTTCACACACAAGGATCCATTTGAATCCAGGTGGAGGAACATCCCTTATGCTCAAGGAGGATGAAGCCATTTAATGGTCTTGTCTTTCTTTGTATGGGGAGCAACTTCTCTGGTAAGAAGATCAACAACACAATTATCTTTACCAGGTTTATAATGGATTTCGAAATCAAATCCGTCAAGCCAAAGACTCCATCGCGAAATTATGTTGTTTCCCTGTTCCAATAGAAGTTGATTAGATAACATGCCCTTCATATGTTTCAGATCTGTTCTTACAATAAAATGTACAGGTTTTAAGAATAGTCTGAATTTTTTAATTCCATTCTTGACAGCAAGAATCTCTTTGTGTGATGAAGGGTATCTTGATTATGTATCACTAAAGCAACCTGAAGTGTATATACACACTTCTTCCAACTTAGGACCATTCTTCTGTAATAATACTGCTACCCAAGTGTCATTTGAGGCATCAGTTTCAAGTACAAGCCGAAAATCCATATCTGGAAGATGTAGCCTAGGTAAATTCTTGATCTTTTTCTTTATGATTTGAACAACTTGTGTCATCTTGTGATTCCATGGAAGAACTTTGCTTAATATTTTCTGAAGTATTCTAACATCCTTAGCTTGATTCTCATAAAAGTGTCGGATGTAGTTCAAGCAACCAAGGAACCTTTGTAGCTGTTTCTGATCTAAGATCTCATCAGGGAAATCAGTAAGCTTTTTTAAAACATGATCTTGTAATTCCACTTCACCTTTAGACAAGATCAAGCCGAGGTATTCAATTTTCATTTGTGCCCAACAAATATTTGGACGACTGAGCACCAAACCATGTTTAAACAGGAGGTCATAAACAAATTTGAGATGTTGTACATGAGATCTACAATCTACAGAATAAACAAACAAATCATCAATATATACAATGACAAAATTTAGATGTTTGAAGATGTCATCCATTCTCTTCTAAAATTCTGATGGAGCATTCTTCAAACCAAAAGGCATCACTTTCCACTGGTACTAGCCATTTGGGGCAACAAAATCTGTCTTGTATCTGTCTTTGGGAATCATTCCTATCTGCCAGAAACCACTTTTTAAATCAAATTTGTTGGACACATTACACTTCCCAATTTTAGAAAACAAAAATTCTTTTGATGGTAAGGGAAACCTGATTGGGAGCAGAGAATCATTCAAGGCTCTGTAATTGATTACCATTTTGGGTTTTCCTCGCTTTTTCTCACTATGCTTATTGACATAAAAAGCAGGACAAGCCCAAGGGCTTCTACTGATTTCTATCAATTTTCTTTCTAGGAGCTCTGTAATTTGTTTCTGGCAATACTCATAGTCTGTTGGAGACATGTGGTTTGCAGAAGCTTTTTGCGGCTTTGGGGTGTAATTTTCTTTATAAGGCAAGCTGACAAAATACTTTTCTCTGGTCCAAAAAACATTGGGATATTCTAATGTAAAATCCTTTTCTATTTTATCCTTGATATCCTTTATGATTTCACTACCATGCTTTTCAATATGACCAATGATATTTTGAATATGGATTAGATTGCTAGCAGGTTTTTCAACTTGCTAGCAGATTTTGCTTTGATACCAATTTTATAGAGTAGGATCAGGTTCTCATGACAAAGACTATTTTACAAGAACAATACACTTGAGATCAGTGTTTTTCATTCACAAGTTCCCGAAGGAAAGTGAAGAGGATACACACTACTCGGACACACTATAAAACTCTAAGACTTAGACATAAACTCTCTCTCAATCAGTCGATTCCCAAATGCCTAAATGAGAGGAGAAGAGGCTTATTTATACTAATTTTAACAGGTTGCTGGTAGACATAAACTGGCAACTGCCTGTAAAACAAGATTCCTTCAAGTGGATGGGGAAGTTGTGGACTACAACTGTTATCTCATCCCTTAGAGGCTCGACCATATGGGGACCCATACCGACTTTTACGGAATGACATACCAAAAGTAAATATTCACAAATCTAACAATACGAATACTTGAATCACATGAATACACAATAGAGTTCTATAGGAACCCACAGAACTGATGGGACACCACTGTTGGCCTGTTAGACATGAAAGGACTCAATTCATCATTATTACAAAATAGTGACCACTAGGCCCATCGTACTTCCATACAATTGATTATATTATATTCAACAATAGAATCAAATGATCCATCACTGCCATATCCAAAGTGACTGCTTGGTGGAGAGCTATGTTCACGAGAAAATGGTGGTAGCCCACTGAAGAACTTATAAAAATGAGATCCTTGCATGGCTGGAATAAGCTCGTCTTCTAGAACACATTAGGCTGAGGTGGCTCAAACCTTTTAAAATTTAACTCACTTCCTTGATATGATAAGTTGAAAACTAACCATCCTTCGTAATGAGAAGCTTCTTCAATTTCTGCTCTGTACTAGTGTTTGAAAGCATCCTTACTGCTTCCAAAGAAGATAATATCTCTGGGACAATAAGTCCAAAATAGAATATATAACCATCCAGACCACCAGATATGAGATTCTTTGAACGTTGAGCATTCAAAAATTATTCAACAGGAACCATCATATTTCACCTGCAACATTATCTTGCAATAATCTTCATATGTAATACAAGGTGTATAAAGCAAGATATATATCTGTCCTTGCATTGGTCCTCCTGTGATTGATCCCCTTGCCATATTATGGCTCATTCTTAAGTAATCAAAATAGGAAACATAATGGTTACATGTTTGTACCCATTTATTCAGAATATTTATACAAGTAGGACTGGTCCTAATACTACAACTTAAGCAATCAAAGCAGTAACAATATTTACAATTTTCACACACAAGGATCCATTTGAATCCAGGTGGAGGAACATCCCTTATGGTCAAGGAGGATGAAGCCATTTAATGGTCTTGTCTTTCTTTGTATGGGGAGAAACTTCTCTGGTAAGAAGATCAACAACACAATTATCTTTACCAGGTTTATAATGGATTTCAAAATCAAATCCGTCAAGCCAAAGACTCCATCGCAAAATTCTGTTGTTTCCCTGTTCCAACAGACATTGATTAGACAACATGCCCTTCATATGTTTCAGATATGTTCTTACAATAAAATGTACAGGTTTTAAGAATAGTCTAAATTTTTTAATTCCATTCTTGACAACAAGAATCTCTTTGTGTGATGAAGGGTATCTTGATTCTGTATCACTAAAGCAACCTAAAGTGTATATACACACTTCTTCCAACTTAGGACCATTATTCTATAATAATATTGTTGCCCAAGTGTCATTTGAGGTATCAGTTTCAAGTACAAGATGAAAATCCATATCTGGAAGATGTAGCCTAGGTAAATTCTGGATCTTTTGCTTTATGATTTTAACAACTTGTGTCATCTTGTGATTCCATGGCAGAACTTTTCTTAATCTTTTATGAAGTATTCTAACATCCTTAGCTTGATTCTCATAAAAGTGTCGGATGTAGTTCAAGCAACCAAGGAACCTTTGTAGCTGTTTCTGATCTAAGATTTCATCATGGAAATCAGTAAGCTTTTTTAAAACATGATCTTGTAATTCCACTTCACCTTTAGACAAGATCAAGCCGAGGTATTCAATTTTCGTTTGTGCCCAACAAAGCTTTGAACGAATAAGCACCAAACCATGTTTAAACAGGAGGTCATAAACAACTTTGAGATGCTGTACATGAGATCTACAATCTATAGAACAAACAAGAAAATCATCAATATATACAATGACAAAATTAAGATGTTTAAAGATGTCATCCATTCTCTTTTGAAATTCTGATGGAGCATTCTTCAAACCAAAAGGTGTCACTTTCCAGTGGTACTCGCCATTTTGGACAACAAAAGTTGTCTTGTATCTGTCTTTGGGAATTATTCCTATCTGCCAGAAACCACTTTTTAAATCAAATTTGCTGAACACGTTACACTTCCCAATTTTAAAAAACAACCATTCTTTTGATGGTAAGGGAAACCTGATTGGAAGCAGATCATCATTCAAGGCTCTGCAATTGATGGTAATTAAAAATTGAATAGAATTCCTCTGGAAAAAATGTATTAAGGATAGGAAGATCACAGAGTACTGAAAGCCAAGATTTAGAATTATCTTCTCTATCAGCCAGTAGCTCTGACTCAAATCCAAGATGGTCTTCCTTCTCTGCCAGATCTTCATCTTCTTCCTCTTTCTCTAAAGCCCCTGTATATAAACCAATTCTAAATAAATATGCTTTAGATGACCATTTGTTGTTACATCAGAAAGGTTATAAGAATTGTTATTTTTTCCAAAAGCAAATTCCAACACAAAAACAATCTCCCAAACTTTCTGAAAATCCAAGAATATCTCATATTCCTTCTGCTCCAAAGAATTTTCGGATATTTCAATCCAAAACAAAACATACTGGTCAACACGCCAACTGTCCTGAATGTTTAGATCTAGCAATCCCTCAGATCAAAATGATGAATACCCCTTTACCTAGAACTGATAGGGATAAGAATGCTACACTTCCTCAAAGGAATCTTGGACTAGGAAATCATACTTCTACGTTCAAGAACAATCTTGTAGCTGACCTAGATTTCATCCAGTATAGGAAAATAGAAGCAGAAAAATCTCAGGATATAGTGAGATTGCAAAATTATCCAAACTACCAATCAATATGTCTTGCCCAGAATATTGATGACATAGCACAAGATGTACTACGGACAAAAAATCATATGAATGGTTTACATTCAGAAATAGATTCTTTGGAAAATAATCAAGAACATCTGACGTCCCAACTTGTACAGATTCTTGAAAATTAGATACAATTCAGACTGTTGTTCAAAGTCTGAAAGATTCTTTTGAACAAGAAAAAGAAACTCCTTCTCCTATTAAATTTGATGATATTGAAAGACATGCTTCTTTTAGTTGGTTTGGTGATTCGAGTTCTAAAGATGAACAAAAGCATCTAACTCTTATACAGTTAGCTAATGAGGTTCCAAATCAAGTTTTGGCAAGAATTGCTAAAGTCTTAGAAATAGCTACTGAGAAAATAGAGTTAGTTAAAAAAAAATCTTCTACTTTGGAAGAAGACATAAGAAAATCACAACAAGCCACTATATCCCTAGTCCCATTTATAAAAGGGATAGATGAAGCAGAGAGTTCCAATAAAAATGCACCTCGTTCCTCAAATGATGAAGCAAGAGGAAATTCCTTCCAATCTGCTTGGGAGAAATGGTGCAATGCCAAATATGGTTCTTCAAAGAAAGTCCCTTTTGATCCGGCTAATTCTGCTGAACATGCCTCATTCTCCAGAGAGAACATAGAATCTACACCCATAACAAATATCAATTGTAAATCTAAGAATGAAATGATGTTAATATTTCAAAAATGGCAAGCATGGGCAAGAACCCAGAAAATGATATTTCAAAATAGGATAGCCTGGAATGAGTTAGCCTTAAGGTTAACTTGGGGATTTACAGAAAACTTAGGACTCTGGTGGGATAGAGTTTGAGAAGAAGATAAGCTCAAGATAATGAACCATGATAATCCTATAGAAGAGCTTATAAAAGCATTTGTACATGAATTCTATGGCAGCGCAAGAATAGATTCAAATCATTATGCAGATCTATTCATGAATCAACAACTATGTCATATTTCCCAACTTCCTGAATTCTTATGTACAATGCAAGATTTATTATATAAATCTCTAGATCCAGACAATGTAGCATACCTCAGAAAATATTTGTCTGCAATGCCTGGAAAAGTACCCGACCTTGTTAGAGATCACCTTGAAGAATTAAATATTGATATAAGACAACTATCTCTAGCAGGTTTGCATGAGCATATAGTCATGGCTCTCCAAACAAATAAATTTGTGAAGAAACAGTTAGGGTTTGACTCATCTGTCTGTGATATATTCGCAGAAACTTATCATTTCAGTTGTAACAAAAAGAATGTTAAAAAGGATTCCTGTAAAAAAGATTGTGGTTGTTTTAAATGTAAACCAAAATCACGAGGATTTTCTAAGAAATATCCTAAGAAGTTTACTAGAAACAATCATTCTAAGAAGAAAGCCTATTTAAAACGCAGGCCACAGAATCGTCAATCAAAGCAGTCATCCTTCTTTATCTGCAAAAATCCTGGCCACTGGGCTTCTCAGTGTCCTCTGCGGACTAAAACTAAGTTCCAATCAAAGATCATGGATCTATTCCAATCTGTTTATGATCCTTCAGAATGGGATTGGGTTGAAAACCATTCAGATGGTGAATACCTTTCACTAACTGAGGATAATGAGTCCTATCTCCCTAAAGACAACCCAATTGATCAATATTTTGATTATGATTCAAATTCATCATAGATAGTCGAAACAATGAACTTTCTAGACATTAAGATGATGTCTCCTTATACACACCTTCCTTCTCTTCTTCAACAAAGGTCTGCCCTCCAAGAGAAATTGAACACTCTCACTCCTAGCCAATTCCAGCTCTCTCACCGCTATGCTTCTCAACTTTCACAGCTCTCTGCTCAAATTGAAAAAATCCAGCAGCTAAGTGTGGTGAATATCCACAACTATACACCCACAGATGTTGATTTCAGGCCATCTCAACATAAAGATAGCAGAGCAAAAGGTATTGTTAAATTCTCAGAACCAATTAAAGAAAAGATGCAGAATGAAAATCCATTAGATGAAGATTCTTTGGACAATACCATATTTCATATTAAAGAATCTATCAGAGAAAAGGAAGCATTAGTTGCTAATTTATGGAAGAGCTTGAAACTTCAAAAAGAAGAATTGAACTTTCTAAAAATGAAAAGGGAGGAACAATTAGGGAAAGAAATGTTCAATAAAGAAACAAAAAATGAACCATATGAGTCTAAGAAAATGAATGGTCTATATGATAGATTGGTCATTTCTGTAAGTCTTAAGGTCCAATCATATCTACAGTATACATTAGATGCACAACTTGATATAGGTGCCATGAATTCCTGTGCAAAGCATGGAGCTATACCAGCTTACTATTGACAACCAATTGATATCTCTTTTAGAGCTGTCAATAAGTATGAAATCAAGATTAAGTACATCGCCCCAGACTTTCCTATATTGATTCAAGAAGCCAAAGTAGCAGTTACACTCTATTGCTATGATACTGGCACAGATATATTACTAGGACAAGATTTTGTAAATAAATGTTTGCCTTTTGTTATAGGTAGTGACTTTGTACAACTTACAGTTTTGGGTAAAGCAATTAAGGTACCCAACAAATCTTGTTATGAAACAAGAATAACAGTTAAGCAAACTTCCCAGCAAGTTGACAAATCTGCTAGCAATCTAATCCATATTCAGAAAATCATTGGTCATACTGAAAAGCATGGTAGTGAAATGATAAAGGATATCAAGGATAAAATAGAAAAGGATTGTACATCCGAATATCCCAATTCTTTTTGGACCAGAGAAAAGTATTTTGTCAGCTTGCCTTATAAAGAAAATTACACCCCAAAGCCACAAAAAGCTTCTGCAAACCACATGTCTCCAACAGAATGTGAGTATTGCCAGAAACAAATTACAGAGCTCCTAGAAAGAAAATTGATAGAAATTAGTAGAAGCCCTTGGGCTTGTCCTACCTTTTATGTCAATAAGCATAGTGAGCAAAAGAGAGGAAAACCTAGAATGATAATCAATTACAGAGCCTTGAATGGTGCTCTGCTTCCAATCAAGTTTCCCTTACCATCAAAAGAATTGTTGTTTTCTAAAATTGGGAAGTGTAATGTGTTCAACAAATTTGATTTAAAAAGTGGTTTATGGCATATAGGAATAATTGCCAAAGACAGATACAAGACATCTTTGTTTTCCCAAATGGCCAGTACCAGTGGAAAGTGATGCCTTTTGGTTTGAAGAATGCTCCATCAGAATTTCAAAAGAGAATGGATGACATCTTCAAACATCTTAATTTTGTCATTGTATATATTGATGATTTGCTTGTTTGTTTTGTAGATTGTAGATCTCATGTACATCATCTCAAAGTTGTTTATGACCTCCTGTTTAAACATGGTTTGGTGCTCAGTCATTCAAATCTTTGTTGGGCACAAACGAAAATCGAATACCTCAGTTTGATCTTGTCTAAAGGTGAAGTGGAATTACAAGATCATGTTTTAAAAAAGCTTACTGATTTCCCTGATGAAATCTTAGATTAGAAACAACTACAAAGGTTCCTTGGTTGCTTGAACTACATCCAACAGTTTTATGGGAATCAAGCTAAGGATGTTAGAATACTTCAGAAAAGATTAAGCAAAGTTCTGCCATGGAATCACAAGATGACACAAATTGTTCAAATCATAAAGCAAAAGATCCAGAATTTACCTAGGCTACATCTTCTAGATATTGCTTTTCATCTTGTACTTGAAACTGATGCCTCAAATGACAGTTGGGCAACAATATTATTACAGAAGAATGGTCCTAAGTTGGAAGAAGTGTGTATATACACTTTAGGTTGCTTTAGTGATACAGAATCGAGATACCCTTCATCACACAAAGAGATTCTTGCTATAAAGAATGGAATTAAAAAATTCAGACTATTCTTAAAACCTGTACATTTTATTGTAAGAACAGATCTGAAACATATGAAGGGCATGTTATCTAATCAACGTCTGTTGGAACAGGGAAACAATAGAATTTTGCGATGGAGTCTTTTGCTTGACGGAATTGATTTCGAAATCCATTATAAACCTGGTAAAGATAATTGTGTTGTTGATCTTCTTACCAGAGAAGTTGGTCCCCATACAAAGAAAGACAAGACCATTAAATGGCTTCATCCTCCTTGAGCATAAGGGATGTTCCTCCACCTAGATTCAAATGGATCCTTGTGTGTGAAAATTGTAAATATTGTTACTGCTTTGATTGCTTAAGTTGTAGTATTAGGATCAGTCCTACTTGTATAAATATTCTGAATAAATGGGTATAGACATGTAACCAATATGTTTCCTATTTCAATTACTTCAGAATGAGCCATAATATGGCAAGGGGATCAATCATAGGAGGACCAATGCAAGGACAGATATATATCTTGCTTTATACAGCTTGTATTACATATGGAGATTATTGGAAGATAGTGTTGCAGGTGAAATATGATGGTTCTTGTTGGATAATATTTGAATGCTCAACATTCAAAGAATCTCAGATCTGGTGGTCTGGATGGTTATATATTCTATTCTGGACTTATCATCCCAGAGATATTCTCTTCTTTGGAAGCAGTAAGGATGCTTTCAAACACTGTTTCAGAGCAGAAATTGAAGAAGCTCCTCATTACGAAGGATGGTTCATTTTCAACTTATCATTCCAAGGAAATGAGTTAAATTTTGAAAGGTTTGAGCCACCTCAACCTCAAACATATAAAGTTACCAGTGAATACTATGGCAATTTATGTGTTCCAGAGGACGAGCTTATTCCATCCATGCAAGTATCTCCTTTTTATAAGTGCTTCAGTGGGCTACCACCATTTTCTCATGAACATAGCTCTCCACCAAGAAGTCACTTCGATTATGGCAGTGATGGATCATTTGATTCTATTGCTGAATATAATATAATCAATCATATGGAAGCATGATGGGCCTAGTGGTCACTATTTTGTAATAATGATGAATTGATTCCTTTCATGTCTAACGGGCTGACAGTGGTGTCTAGTCAGTTCTGTGGGTTCCTGTAGAACTCCACGGTGTATTCATGTGATTCAAGTATTCGTATTGTTAGATTTGTGAATATTTACTTTTGATCTATCATTCTGTAAAATTCGGTATGGGTCCCCATATGGCTGAGCCTCTAAGGGATGAGATAACATCTGTAGTCCACAACTGCCCCATTAACTTGAAGGAATCTTGTTTTACAGGCAGTTGCCAGTTTATGTCTACCGACAACCTATTAAAATTAGTATAAATAAGCCTCTTCTACTCTCATTTAGGCATTCGGGAATCGAGTGATTGAGAGAGAGTTTCTATCTAAGTCTTAGAGTTTTATAGTGTGTCCGAGCATCATGTATCATCTTCACTCGCCTTCGGGAACTTGTGAATGAAAAACACTGATCTCAAGTGTATTGTTCTTGTAAACTAGTCTCTGTCACGAGAACCTTATTTACAGAGTAGGATCAGGTTCTCATGACAGAGACTATTTTACAAGAACAATACACTTGAGATCAGTTTTTTTCATTCACAAGTTCCCGAAGGTGAGTGAAGAGGATACACACTGCTCGGACACACTATAAAACTCTAAGACTTAGACAGAAACTCTCTCTCAATCACTCGATTTTTGAATGCCTAAATAAGAGGAGAAGAGGCTTATTTATACTAATTTTAACAGGTTGCTGGTAGACATAAACTGGCAACTGCCTGTAAAATAAGATTCCTTCAAGTGGATGGGGCGGCTATGGACTACAACTGTTATCTCTTCCCTTAGAGGCTCATCCATATGGGGACCCATACTGACTTTTACGGAATGACGGATCAAAAGTAAATATTCACAAATCTAACAATACGAATACTTGAATCACATGAATACACAGTGGAGTTCTACAACAACCCATGGAACTGACGGGACAGCACTGTCGGCCCGTTAGACATGAAAGGAATAAATTCATCATTATTACAAAATAATGACCACTAGGCCCATCATGCTTCCATACGATTGATTATATTATATTCAACAATAGAATCAAATGATCCATCACTGCCATAATCGAAGTGACTGCTTGGTGGAGAGCTATGTTCATGAGAAAATGGTGGTATCCCACTGAAGCACTTATAAAAAGGAGATCCTTGCATGGATGGAATAAGATCGTCTTCTGGAACACATAAATTGCCATAGTATTCACTGGTAACTTTATATGTTTGAGGCTGAGGTGGCTCAAACCTTTCAAAATTTAACTCACTTCCTCGGAATGATAAGTTGAAAACAAACCATCCTTCGTAATGAGCAGATTCTTCAGTTTCTGCTCTGAACCAGTGTTTGAAAGCATCCTTACTGCTTCCAAAGAAGAGAATATCTCTAGGACAGTAAGTCCAGAATAGAATATATAACCATCCAGACCACCAGATCTGAGATTCTTTGAACTTTGAGCATTCAAAGATTATCCAACAGGAACCATCATATTTCACCTGCAACATTATCTTGCAATAATCTTCATATGTAATACAAGGTGTATAAAGCAAGATATATATCTGTCCTTGCATTGGTCCTCCTGTGATTGATCCCCTTGCCATATTATGGCTCATTCTGAAGTAATCGAAATAGGAAACGTAATGGTTACATGTTTGTACCCATTTATTCAGAATATTTATACAAGTAGGACTGGTCCTAATACTACAACTTAAGCAATCAAAGCAGTAACAATATTTACAATTTTCACACACAAGGATCCATTTGAATCCAGGTGGAGGAACATCCCTTATGCTCAAGGAGGATGAAGCCATTTAATGGTCTTGTCTTTCTTTATATGGGGAGCAGCTTCTCTGGTAAGAAGATCAACAACACAATTATCTT
Organism: Picea engelmannii; assembly: GCA_009831015.1. Classification (NCBI taxonomy): domain Eukaryota; kingdom Viridiplantae; phylum Streptophyta; class Pinopsida; order Pinales; family Pinaceae; genus Picea; species Picea engelmannii. Next base: position 1,304,440 of record ML777216.1, on the reverse strand, counting down.
TACCAGATTTATAATGGATTTCGAAATCAAATCCGTCAAGCCAAAGACTCCATTGCAAAATTCTGTTGTTTCCCTGTTCCAACAGACGTTGATTAGATAACATGCCCTTCATATGTTTCAGATCTGTTTTTACAATAAAATGTATAGGTTTTAAGATTAGCCTGAATTTTTTAATTCCATTCTTGACAGCAATAATCTCTTTGTGTGATGAAGGGTATCTTGATTCTGTATCACTAAAGAAACCTGAAGTGTATATACACACTTCTTCCAATTAGGACCATTCTTCTGTAATAATACTACTGCCCAAGTGTCATTTGAAGCATCAGTTTCAAGTACAAGATGAAAATCCATATCTGGAAGATGTAGCCTAGGTAAATTCTGGATCTTTTGCTTTATGATTTGAACAACTTGTGTCATCTTGTGATTCCATGGCAGAACTTTGCATAATATTTTCTAAAGTATTCTAACATCCTTAGCTTGATTCTCATAAAAATGCTAGATGTAGTTCAAGCAGCTAAGGAACCTTTGTAGCTATTTCTGATCTAATATTTCATCAGGGAAATCAGTAAGCTTTTTTAAAACATGATCTTGTAATTCCACTTCGCCTTTAGACAAGATCAAGCTGAGGTATTCGATTTTCATTTGTGCCCAACAAAGATTTGAACAATTGAGCACCAAACCATGTTTAAACAGGAGGTCATAGACAACTTTGAGATGTTGTACATGAGATCTACAATCTACAGAACAAACAAGCAAATCATCAATATATACAATGACAAAATTAAGATGTTTGAATATGCCATCAATTCTCTTCTGAAATTGTGATGGAGCATTCTTCAAACCAAAAGGCATCAATTTCCACTGGTATTGACCATTTGGGACAACAAAAGATGTCTTGTATCTGTCTTTGGGAATTATTCCTATCTGCCAGAAACCACTTTTTAAATCAAATTTGTTGAACACATTCCACTTCCCAATTTTAGAAAACAACAATTCCTTTGATGGTAAGGGAAAATTGATTGGAAGCAGAGCATCATTCAAGGCTCTGTAATTGATTACCATTCTGGGTTTTACTCGCTTTTTCTCACTATGCTTATTGACATAAAAATTAGGACAATCCCAAGGGCTTCTACTGATTTCTATCAATTTTCTTTCTAGGATCTCTATAATTTCTTTCTGGCAATACTCACATTATGTTGGAGACATGTGGTTTGTAGAAGCTTTTTGCAGCTTTGGGGTGTAATTTTCTTTATAAGGCAAGCTGACAAAATACTTTTTTTTGGTCCAAAAAGCATTGGGATATTCTGATGTACAATCCTTTTCTATTTTATCCTTGATATCCTTTATCATTTCACTACCATGCTTTTCAGTATGACCAATGATTTTCTAAATATGGATTAGATTGCTAGCAGATTTTTCAACTTATTGGAAAGTTTGCTTAACTATTATTTTTGTTTCATAACAAGATTTGTTGGGTACCTTAATTGCTTTACCCAAAACTGTAAGCTGTACAAAGTCACTACCTATAACAAAAGGCAAACATTTATTTACAAAATCTTGTCCTAGTAATATATCTGCACCAGTATCATAGCAATACAGTGTAACTACTACTTTGGCTTCTTGAATCAATATAGGAAAGTTTGGGGCGATGTACTTAATCTTGATTTCAGACTTATTGAAAACTCTAAAAGAGATATCAATTGGTTGCCAATAGTAAGCTGGTATAGCTCCATGCTTTGCACAGGAATTCATGGCACATGTATCAAGCTGTGCATCTAATGTATACTGGAGATATCCTTGGACCTTAAGACTTACAGAAATGACCAATCTATCATCTAGACCATTCATTTGTTTAGACTCATATGATTCATTTTTTGTTTCTTTATTGAACATGTCTTTCTCTAATTGTTCATCCCTTTTCATTATTAGAAAGTTCAATTCTTCTTTTCCAAGTTTCAAGCTCTTCCATAAATTAGCAACTAATGCTTCCTTTTCTATGATAGATTATTCAAGATGAAATATGGTATTGTCCAAAGAATCTTCATCTAATGGATTTTCATTCTGCATCTTTTGTTTAATTGGTTCTGAGAATTTAATAATACCTTTTTCTCTGTTATCTTTATGCTGAGATGGCATGAAATCAACATCTGTGGGTGTATAGTTGTGGATATTCACCACACTTGGTTGCTAAATTTTTTCAATTTGAGCAGAGAGATGTGAAAGTTGAGAAGCATAGTGGTGAGATAGTTGGAATTGGCCAGGATCGAGAGTGGTCAATTTCTCTTGGAGGACATACCTTTGTTGAAGAAGAGAAGGAAGGTTTGTATAAGGAGACATCATCTTGATGTCTAGAAAGTTCATTGTTTTGACTATCTGTGATGAATCTGAATCATAATCAGAATCTTGATCAATTGGGTTGTCTTCAGGGAGATAGGACTCAATATCCTCAGTTAGTGAAACATATTCACCATCTGAACGATTTTCAACCAAATCCAATTCTGAAGGATCATAACCAGATTGGAATAGATCCATGATCTTTGATTGGAACTTAGTTTTAGTCCGCAGAGGACACTAAGAATCCCAGTGGCCAGGCTTTTTGCAGATAAAGCAGGATGATTGCTTTGATTGATGATTCTGTGGCCTGCGTTTGAAATAGGATTTCTTCTTAGAATGACTATTTCGAGTAAACTTCTTAGGATATTTCTTAGAAAATCCTCGTGATTTTGGTTTACATTTAAAACAAACACAATCCTTTTTATAGGAATCCTTTTTAACATTCTTTTTGTTACAACCAAGATGATAAGTTTCTGCGAATATATCACAGACATATGAGTCAAACCCTAACTGTTTCTTCACAGATTTATTTGTTTTTCTGCGAATGCATTCTTTTTGGAGAGCCATGACTATATGCTCATGCAAACCTGCTAGAGATAGTTGTGTTATATCAATATTTAATTCTTCAAGACGATCTCTAACAAGGTCAGGTACTTTTTCAAGCATTGCAGACAAATATTTTTTGAGGTATGCTACATTGTCTGGATCTAGAGATTTATATAATAAATCTTGCATTGTACATAAGAATTCAAGAAGTTGGGAAATATGACATAGTTGTTGATTCATGAATAGATCTACATAATGATTTGAATGTATTCTTGCGCTGCCATAGAATTCATGTACAACTACTTTTATAAGCTCTTCTATAGGATTATCATGGTTCATTATATTGAGTTTATCTTCTTCTCGAACTCTGTCCCACCAGAGTCCTAAGTTTCTTGTAAATCCCCAAGTTAACCTTAAGGCTAACTCATTCCAGGCTATCCTATTTTGAAATATCATTTTCTGGGTTCTTGCCCATGCTTGCCATTTTTGAAAGATTAACATCATTTCATTCTTAGATCTGCAATTGATATTTGTTATGGGTGCAGATTCTATGTTCTCTCTGGAGAATGAGGCATGTTCAGCAAAATTAGCCGGATCAAAAGGGACTTTCTTTGAAGAACCATATTTGGCATTGCACCATTTCTCCCAAGCAGATTGGAAGGCATTTCCTCCTGCTTCATCATTTGAGGAACGAGGTGCATTTTTATTGGAACTCTCTGCTTCATCTATCCCTTTTATGAATGGGACTAGGGATATAGTGGCTTGTTGTGCTTTTCTTATGTCTTCTTCCAAAGTAGAAGACTGTTTTTTAACTAACTCTATTTTCTCAGTAGCTATTTCTAAGACTTCAACAATTCTTGCCAAAACTTGATTTGGAACCTCATTAGCTAACTGTTTAAGAGTTCGATGCTTTTGTTCATCTTTAGAACTCGAATCACCAAACCAACTAAAAGAAGCATGTCTTTCAATATCATCAAATTTAATAGGAGAAGGAGTTTCTTTTTCTTGTTCAAAAGAATCTTTCAGACTCTGAAGAACAGTCTGAATTGTATCTAATTTTTCAAGAACCTGTAAGAGTTGGGACTTCAGATTTTCTTGATTATTTTCCAAAGAATCTATTTCTGAATGCAAACCATTCATATGAATTTTTGTCTGTAGTACATCTTGTGGTATGTCATAAATATTCTGTGCAAGACATACTGATTGGTAGTTTGCATAATTTTGCAATATCACTATATCTTGAGATTTTTCTGCTTCTTTTTTCCTATACTGGATGAAATCTAGGTCAGCTACAAGATTGTTCTTGAATGTAGGAGTATGATTTCCTGGTCCAAGATTCCTTTGAGGAAGTGTAGCATTCTTATCCTTGTCACTTCTAGGTAAAGGGGTATTCATCATTTTGATCTAAGGGATTGCTAGATCTAAACATTCATGACAGTTGGCGTGTTTACCAATATGTTCTGTTTTGGATTGAAATGTCCAGAAATTCTTTGGAGCAGAAGGAATATGAGATGTTCTTGGATTTTCAGAAAGTTTGGGAGATTGTTTTTGTGTTGGAATTTTCTTTTGGAAAAAATACCAATTCTCATAACCTTTCTGATGTAACAACAAATGGTCATCTAAAGCAGATTTATTTAGAACTGGTTTATATACAGGGGCTTTAGAGAAAGAGGAAGAAGATGAAGATCTAGTAGAGAAGGAAGACCGTCTTGGATTTGAGTCAGAGCTACTGGCTGATATAGAATATAATTATAAATCTTGGATTTTAGTACTCCGTGATCTTCCTATTCTTAATACATTTTTTTTAGAGGAATTCTGTTCAATTTTTAATTATTGGGCCATGGGAGGCAATATTCTGGAGGAAATGGGTTTGTATTCTATAGACCATTCTTCAACAGCAGAAAGTTTTGAAAAACCTAATGTAAGAGGAGAAACATTTCCTGGTCCAACCACCATGCTTTCAGAGGTAGCACATTGGAGTAACTTTGGATTTAAAGCTGGAATTATTGTAGAAACAAAACGAAGACAGGTAGTAGTATGGAGTTGGGCAATATTAGAAGCTTCAGCCATATTGAAACCAGAAAATTGTACATAGGCTTGGAGTAAAGTAGAGATGTAAGGTTCAGTCAGAGAAACTTGAAATCTTGGTAAGGCTGACGATCAGACTAGGCCATTATGCAAAAGAGCTTGGAATCCATATATTAATGCATCCGAGAAAGTATTATGTCGCGAGTCGATTATGCAGTTTAGTACAGATGTATCTAAACCAGATCTGACTAACGGATTAATACCAAACTGTATGAGTCCAAGATGGACATATTGATACCCGTGTTCTAGACCCCAATCTATATCATCTTGTTGGATGAGTGGGATTTGATAAATTGATTGATCGAGAGAGAGAGGCACATTATTAGAGCAATATCTAATAAGAGTGGATGCATGAAACTTAAACATAGGCAAGTCATAAATTTTTGAGGGCTCTATCTCTGGCATCCTCTAGTTTAATCAGACTCATATTCTTGAGCAACTAATCTAGTATTATAGAGAGACTTAGACAGAGAATACTGACTTAGAAAATGTTTATACCACTTAGAAAGCTTATATTTAACTTCAGTTGATAGATCAAAAGAAGATTTTTAGTTCTGTGAAGCCATTATCAACTACTGCAACTCCTCATAGTATACTTAATATATTGCATACAAGTAAATATATTGAGAGGTAAGATCCGAATTACTATGGGAAAAGGACTTTGCAACACTTCACGCCTTTCTTTGGCTTTAACGACTGACTTACGTGTCCTACAACAACTGCTAGAGACCACAACCAAGTAGATCACTTCCCTCAATACAAAGCATTTACACTTCTCGCAATCATATACTCCAGACACAAGGCTAGTATCAAAGTAGTATCACTTCAGAACAAACTTATTTGTATTAAATCACTGGAATCATTGATTACAAAATATGCATGACAGCTGGCTCTGATACCAATTTATGCGTCAATTATATATATATATATATATATATATATATATATATATATATATATAACATATAACTTATACATTTATGCGTCAATATAAAGTGTCATAAAACCAAAATATATTTTGTTGTCTCAATTTCAATGATTTTGCAACAAATGTGAACATCTATAAATCATCCCATTGCACATTCTACAATGAAAAGCATAGTGTTCCAATATGAGCATAGCTTGGAATTTACTTTGTGCACAACAAACAATAGAATATAATGAATTTTGTGTAAGCCACAACTTTGAGAACTTCGGGTATGTTGTGTTCTCACTAGAATATTTTACGAAAATTACAGAAGGAGCATTTCATTCACAATGTTCTGTTTGCTCAAAATGGATTGGAAAGGTTGTAGTTGAAATGTTCTACGAAATGGATTTTTTTGGCGATATTTTATGAGGATCTTTGCTCGAAATCCAGCAAGAAATTGTTAGATCCGCAAATTTAAGTGATTTAACAAAAAATAATAATTTTGTGCAAATTTATGACACTGAATTTCAACAAAAAAAAAATCATTTTATAAAATAATTAGAAAATGCCTATCAAAAATACCTATTCACATTGACGATAGAGAATATTATTACTGAAATCAAGAAAGTGTAGTTTGCATCCTCTTAATTGCAAACTTTGATGGATTTTGCAGTTAGTAAGTTATAATGAATCTCACGGTTTGACTCCAAGCAAAAGCCACACGATTTTCCAATTTACATAGACATGAAAAAATATTACAATAAAATCATGATGACAGATTTAATCGAAATATATATGGTTACCAATTTGATCGAAGTATCGGGCTCCATCATCGTCCTTAAGTCCCAATATATCCAATTCTCTACTATGTCCTGCTATAAATATGATTTTGAAAGAAAATATTTATATAAAAATATTGCCACTCATCCATTGTCATAAACTTACCATTGTAATTAAATATCAGATTGAAAGAAAAACATTATATTAGGATTAATTCGATATACCTTTTGGCATCGAGGCATAGCTACTAATAATACCAAAACAAATTTGACAACTAAGAAGTAGAAAAAGGGCATACGACATGTCACTGAGAGTTGTGTGTAGTATATTTAGGAAGGTAATATGGGGTACTTAGGGAGGTATCTAAGGAGAATAATAGTAGTTAGATAGTTATTCATTCTTACGTATGTAGACCATTTATAGTAAACAAGTGAAATTACCTGCCTCTTAGAAATATGTTAATGTAATAGCTATAGGTAATCCAAAGTGAAAGTTAAAATAATTATGAAACATTTAAAACTTGTAACAATGTATTACTTGTACATTGCTTAAAATCAAAATCTAAACAAGTGTTGCATGGCAGTGTAGTCTGTGTCAGGTTGGAATGGGAATAAATGTGATCGAGTTCAAACACGTGGGTAGCAAGTTGAAGTACATGTGGTTTCCATGCAGAATATAATATTCCCGAATTAGTTTTTCCTGAAATTTATCAAAAATTATTAACATTTAAAAGGTTTTTGGACACAAAAAATTTAACATTCCTGAATTAGTTTTCTTTACATACGTTTTACATACATTCGTGGACAAAAACACAAAAAAATAGTAGTAACGTCTGTTACATAGGTTCGTTGACAAAAACACAAAAAAATAGCATTCATGAATTAGTTTTCTTTAAAACAAGGGCTCCTGGACACAAAATAAATTGAAATTTATCAAATTATAAGTTCATGGACAACATAAATTATACATACCAAATATGTAATTTTATAAAGTAGATATTTATGTTTATACATAGGAAATATGTATTTTTATAAAGTATGGGGATGAGATTTTATAGAGCATGCATGAAGCCCTCATTCCATACTTAGCCAGTTTTTGGATTGTGGGTTCTTAGGATGGCAGGCTCAAAATTGAACCTTTGTTGTTCCATGCCCTACAAATAACACCCATAGTTTCGCGATATACAAATTGACAAGTGGACTTGTGTACTATTTGAATTTTAAGGGCCTCGTGTTGATGTAAATGCGATTGAGTACAGACACGTGGGTAGCAAGTTGAAGTACATGTGGTTTTCATGCAGAATATAGTATTCCCGAATTAGTTTTTTCTGAAATTTATAAAAAATTATTAACATTTAAAAGGTTCTTGTACACAAAAAATTTAGCATTCCTGAATTAGTTTTCTTTACATATGTTTTACATACATTCGTGGACAAAAACACAAAAACATAATAGTAACGTTTGTTGCATAGGTTCATGGAAAAAAACACAAAAAATTAGCATTCCCGAATTAGTTTTCTTTAAAACAACGGCTCTTGGACACAAAAGAAATTGAAATTTATCAAATTTTAGGTTTCTGGACAACATAAATTATACATACCAAATATGTAATTTTATAAAGTAGATATTTACATTTATACATAGGAAATATGTACTTTTATAAAGTATGGGGATGAGATTTTATAGAGCATGCACGAAGCCCTCATTCCATACTTAGCCAGTTTTTGGATCGCGAGTTCTCGGGCTGGCGGGCTCAAAATTGGGCCTCTGTTGTTCTGTGCCCTACAAATAGCACCCAGAGTTTCACGATATACAAATTGACAAACAGACTTGGGGACTATTTGAATTTTAAGGGCCTCGTGTTGATGTAATAGCACACTTGGACTTGGGCCTTGAAATTGCAGTGCAAATGTGGCAAGCAATATGAAGGAAAGGTGGTAAGGATGCAAGAAATGACATACTCTCTATATGTGTGAGTAGAAAAAAAGTATTGAACACAATTTTATGACATTTATATAAAAAAATAATAAAACGTGTTACATATTCCTGGAAATTTAAAGAAATATCTATATATATATCTATATATATATATATATATATATGTCAAATATGACATCTCAAATTTGAGTGAGTGATTTTTCTCAAATTTAATTTTGAAAATGACCAAGCAGAAAAATATATGCATAAGAAAAAAAGAGAATTGAAATAAAATAAACATAATGTCTTGACATTCAACATAGTTGAAGATAAAAATGTAGGAGCCCATAAATAATAAGGAGACAAAAGAATAGTTTTATTTGGAATATATGAAAAAAAGAATAGTTTGTTACATATTCCTGGAAATTTAAATGCATTTGTCATATAGACTGGGATTAGGGCTCCTTTGGACCATAAGATATATATGTATAAGAAATAGGACCGTGGAAAGAATAAGTGGGAGACCGTAGAGTGTAATACCTGAAAAGTAGAAATGGGAAGATATCAGTCTTTGGCTATAGATTTCGATTCAGAAAAGGTGGAATAACTGGATTGATAAAGAAAGGACTATCATTATAGACTTACAACCATGGTACATATAAGTATTTATGGTATTTGTTTGCTGATGCCTTTTCCTATTGGTTTTCGTCGCCGACCTGCTTGAATAACTGGATTGATAAACAAATGATTTATAGCGATGCTCCATATAAGTATTTTTTCTATTTGCTTATTGATGCATTTTCCTGTTGGATTTCGTCGGTGACCCGCTTCAAGTTCTCTTTAATGTAGCTTCTCAAGGGGGCGACGTTGATGTCATTCCAGATTTTAAGGCTGAAAACTTCATTTTCTAATTCACTTAGATCAATAGAAAGATTAGACAGAGCCTGATGAATGTATGTTAAGAACCAAACATCAATATAGCATGGAAAAACCTCACGAAGAGTACTCAACGCCTTGAAACAGATATAATTTCAGATAATAAGCCTCTTCGAGGGGGCAACCTCCTTTTACCCCACTTAAATGTTCAAGTACAAGATGATTCAAAATGAAAATGTCTCCTTGGTATATATAGGAGACTAGGAGG
>ML777216.1:1265501-1290152 GCA_009831015.1 Picea engelmannii | reverse complement strand
CTAAACTAATATGCCCCAATTAAGGGGTAATGAGCCAATATTAGGGCTTAACAATGTCTCCATTTTGTACTAAATACTGGACTAGCTAGTTGTCCATGTGTTCTTCATGATATTCAAGAATCCTATAAAAAATTTCTAAAGACAAGGCCTTAAAATTATCAACTTGTTTATTGAAATCTTGCTTGGTTAACTCCAATGAGTTGATGATTAAGCTGGGGTCCTGGAAGTCATTGGTCCTTACGGCTAAGTCTATTTTGGTGAGCTTTGTGAATAATGTTTCTTTCTTTGATATTTCTTGCTCACATGATTGGACGATGAGATGTAGGTTCTTCACCTTCTCTTCCCAACATGCTTCTAATTGAGTGAGTCGTTTTTTGGATGGGAGATCATGTTGTCTTCTTGTCGTGTCTAGCATGTTGTTGACATGAAAGGAAAAAGGGATGACCATGTTCAAGTAGAAAGTTTCTTCATTTTTTAAATCCGTCTGCAGACGTTGGAGCAAGTTATGTGCATTGCTTCCCAGGGAATCCATATTTTGTGATGTGTCCCAGGCCTTAGTAATCAGTTCCATTCTTTTGTTGATATTTTTCTCTACATATCCTCTACACGATGTGAGGAAGATGGAAGAGACTTTTAGATTTGTTGCAGGAGTGCAGGGAGTCGTAGGCATGGCTATTGCCAAAGGACTACCAAGCAATGGCATAGGAAACAAAGCGTCCTCTAATTCCTTGATCGGGTCCTTTAATCTAGCATTCTTAGCCTCAATGACTCCAATGGAATCATGAAGAGCATCTCTGGTTTCCATGTGAAGTTGAGATATTTTGGACACCTGCATATTGGTAAGGTCAAGTTCTAAACGATGTTTTATTTTCTTATTTTTTACATCTCTTTTTTCAATAATTAATTTTTTAGAATCGCTTTAAAAAACAACACTCTGGAATACGAAGGATTCATCTTCGTAAAAAAATTTGGTATCAACTATGTCCATTAGGTAGCCATGGCGAATCGCGTCTCCTGACTGATCAAGGTTGCGGAATATGCTATCCAGATCAACATCAAGATCCATGTTTTCACTCTAAATTTCGGGCTCCTCCGCCTCCCCTACAATTCTTTTTCTCTTCTTCTGCACAGGAAGCTTGTGAGAAATATCAATTTTATGATGAAATATCAATTTCTAGTCCTCGGTCCTGAAGATGTTCATTGTATCTCTACAGAGATACTGTGGAGCTGTTGCCAATAGTTAATGAAAATGTTGGTTTGCTCCAGATGCTGGTTGAAATGAACAAATGGAGGGGGCAATAGAACCCCCCGGAAACGTTGGTTCAATGCGTTCCAATGGAAAATCTCCTCGGTCTCTTCGCTCATTAATGACAATCTCTATGCATGTTGTATGGTGAGCTGTTAGAAGTAAAGATTAATTATTGCATACTTAGAAGTGCGAAGGTGGCGGTTACGGCAAAGAAAATTTAAGGATTGGAGGTTTCGTGAAGGAACGAAGATGACAGCGTGCGAATGACATTCCATGGTATTTGAAATTAACACTGGGAAGGGATGACAAAAGCCTCGACAAATATCGGTTTAGTGTGCATTAATGGCAGATCTTCTCGAGCCTTGCGCCCATCAATGACAATTTAGACGGTGCCTGCAAAATAACTGTTAGTGTTAAAGATTTAGAAACAAGACATATATATATATATATATATATATATATAAACATTATTTTTTATTATGGACACATGCGAAGGTGATGGAGACGGGGAAGAGCAAGCAAGAAAGGAATGGCCAAGTCTAAAAAGCCGTCGAACGGGCTTCAAAATAAGTTTACAGGAGATAGTGAGGACAGGTGAGTGTCCAATATTGAAACTGCATGAGTCGGAATTTTTGAGTGCAAAATGCGTAAAACGTAAGAGGGCATGATGGTGTAGTTCAGCGGAGGGTTTCTATATTTGCGGAATTGCAGGAAAGTGGCTAAGTATGGAAAGTGTGATTTTTTGTAGGCTTTCAGGAAGCATAGCAAAGGGAAGCATGTACAGTTTTTGGATCGCAGGTTCTTGGGCTAGCAGGATCAAAATTGGGCCTCTATTGCTTTGTGTCTTACAAATAGTACCCAAAATTGCGCGATATACAAATTGATAAGAGGACTTGCGGGCTGAACATTGCACTTCTATTGTTCTGTGTCCTCCAAATAGTAGTCGGAGTACCACGATATACAAACTGACAGATGAACTACAGGGATGGCGGGCCCAGGATGGCGATTGTTTACGAATTGGAGTTCCGCGTGATATTTCACAATTTGATTGGCTGGCTGGACATTACACTTGTATTGGTCCATGCCCTCCAAAAAACACTTAGAGTGCCGCGATGTACAAATTGACAGGAGAACTTCCATACTTAAGACACTTTTTGGATCGCGGGTTCTCAGACTGACGTGCTCAAAATTGGGCCTCTATTGTTCCATGTCCTACAAATAGCAGGCAGAGTTCCGCAATATACAAATTGGCATACGAACTCCAGGAATGGCAGGCTCAAGATTACGATTGTCTACATGTATAAAATATAACATATATGTTATATATCTAACATTATCTAAAAACATTATTTTCAAGTACTAAAATATGAATATTAAATATTGATATTGTACAATTTAATTAAACAAAATTATCAAATGATTTGCAAGCTTCAAGTCTGGGTCCAATTGTAGATCATCGAAGTTTTGGGCATAGGATGCATACCGTGCACATGGGGCATGAGAGTTGGATGGTGGCGAGAAAGGAACCCCTGGACATAAAATTCGTGTATTATGAAAAGGAATGGCGGTCGATTGGACTCATGATGTAGAGATATAGATGGACATGAAAGCTTCCACTTCGCCATCTGTGAACCCCCGACCATAGACATGTATTTCCCAAGTTTTGGATGGAAGATGTACACTCGAAACATGAGGAATGAGAGTTCGATAAGGTGTAGCTGAGAACCCACGGCCATAAAATTGGCTAAGGAAACGAAAACGCTTGGTCGGACTTGTGGTGTATATTTCATAATTCATGTGCAACATCAATTGTGTGGTGACCAAAGCAGTATGTGTACAAATCAGGGAAAACTAAATATGCACCATTATAAAGTATGTACGAATCGCCATTTTTTCGATTGTGGGTTCTTGGGCTGGCGGGCTCAAAATTGGGTCTCTATTGTTCTGTGTCCTAAAAATAACACCGAGATTTTCACAATATACAAATTGACAGACGAACTCCAGAACCGACGAGTTCAAGATTGCGATTGTCTACATGTATAACATACAACATATATTCTATATATCTAAGTTTCAGGTGGAAGAATGTATACCACACACACAGGGCATGAGAGATGGATGGTGCCCACAAAGGAACCCACAACCATAACATTAGTGAACTATGAAAATGAATGGTAGTCGGTTGGACTCGTGATGTAGAGATATAGATGCACATGAAATTTGGCACTCCGCCATCTGGGAACCCGCAAGCATAGACATGGGCATGAGATTTTATAGAGCATGTAGGGATATCGCATTCCATACTTGGCCACTTTCTAGATCGCGGGTTCTCACGCTGGAGGGCTAAAAAATAGGCCCCTATTGTTTTGTATCCTACAAATAGTACCTAGAGTTCCTCTATATACAAATTGACAGGTGGACTTGCGGGCTAGCTAATATTTTATAGAGCATGTACACTTTTTGGATCACGGGTTCTTGGGCTGGAGGGATAAAAAACGTGCCTCTATTGTTCCATGTGTTACAAATAACACCCAGAATTCTGTGATATATAAATTTACAAGCAGACTTGCAGGCTGGCTGGATCAACATTGTACTTCTATTGAGTTACGCAATATATAAATTGACAGATAGACTCCACTGTTGGCAAGCTCCGAGAAAGGAGCAATACATACTAAATATGTACTTTTATAAACTATGGACGTGACATTTTATATAGCATGTACATATCCCTTATTCCATACTTAGCCACTTTTTGGATTTTGGACTTGCAAGCAGGGTGGCTGGATCAACATTGCACTTCTATTGTCCTGTGTCCTCCAAACAACATTTGGAGTTCTGCGAGATACAAATCCACAGACAGAATCCAGGACTGGCGGACTCAATATTTAAAATGTATTACACATTACATGTAATATGTATCACAGGTTATCGGGTTGACGGGCTCTAAATATCCACTTTTTGGATCATGGGTTCTCGGGCTGGCGGAGTCAAAATTGTCCCTATATTGTTTTGTGTGCTACAAACAACACCCAGAAGAAGATTTTCGGTCTGGCTGGCTCAACATTTCACTTCTATTTCTTTGTTTCCTCCAAACATCACTCAGAGTTCCACGATATACAAATTGACAGACAGACTCCACGACTGGCGGGCTCAAAATTGAATATGTATTACACATTACATGGCATGTACAAATCCATTATTCCATACTTAGCCACTTTTTTGGATCACGGACTTGCGAGTAAGGTGGTTGGATCAACATTGCACTTCTAGTGCCCCGTGTCCTCCAAACAACATTCAGAGTTCCGTGAGATACAAATCAACAGACGGACTCCAGCACTGGTAGACTCAATATTTAATATGTATTACACATTACATGTAATATGTATCACAGGTTATCGGGCTAGTGGGATCTAAATATCCACTTTTAGAATCATGGGTTCTCGGGCTGGCAGAGTCAATATTGGGCCTATATTGTTCTGTGTGCTGCAAAAAACACCCATAGTTGTGTGATATACAAATTGAGAAGCAGATTTGCGGTCTGCTTGGCTCAACATTTCACTTCTATTGGTCTGTGTTCTCCAAAAAACAATTAGAGTTCCACGATATACAAATTGACATATGGAATCCATGACTGGCGGGCTCAAAATTGAATATGTATTACACATTAGATATAATATGTGTTAGCACTCAATTTTCCAATTCATAATCTATGTCAAAGCTAGGCCATGAGTCAAGACTCAAGCGCAAGCCATGCATAAAGCATACAGGTGTTGAAGAACTGATTGTAGCCACGATGTATATAATGATGTTCCCAAAATTCTTTCCCATTCCACTGTTTTTATGTATGTATGTGCGGAGTGAAGTGCGCAGCCAAATCTCCTGGGCATTGCATTTTCTTTCGTGCATTGCCAAATCTCCTGGGTGTTGTAAGTTTCCTGGGTGCTGCGTTTTCTTATGGGAGCAGTGTAATGATGGGCGCTACCCAATCTCCTGAGCAATGTAATGACGAGTGTAGCACAAAGCACTACCAAAATTTTCGGTAGGCGCTACCTAATTTCTGGCAGAGACGGAATTTGCACAGAGATACACCAAAAGCGCTACCAAATGATGCTACCAACATGCACCTGGAATCAAGGAGTTTGGATTCATCAATCTATTGGGTGGCTTATGATGTGGATAAGAGTGAGGATCATAAGTGGCAATGTGGTGTCAATATTCAACCATTGGAGGACACTTGGAAATGGAAAGAGATGTAGGAAGTGTCATTTAAAGTATTGTTGGATCTGTTGCCAACATGTTTTCTTTTTTATAGCAGTTTATTAATAGTTGTTAGCACATGTGTTTAATCAATAACTGTCATTGGAGAATCTGATGTGAGGAAGAGACATATTGTACCTCTTGTTGTTGCCTTTCCTTTTTGTTATAAATACATGTTCCAAATGATGAAGAAATGGGGAGGAAGCCGAGAGGCTCTGTTTTTGTACTTTGACAGAATTAATTTGAAGATAGCCTATCTTATCATTTTCTATGTTAAGAATTCATTTGCAAAAGAGAGTGATCTTTATATATGTTTTTCTTTGTTTTGACTCTTAATCTTTGATCTTCTTCAACAACAAGTGTAAGAGGGTTGTGTTGGCGATGGAAGTCACCCTTGGATTGGAGCAGGAGCAGAGCCCGATGCCCATAAGTTTATGTCACGATTTGTTTAATGGGGTGATCGAATGGAAGTTAACTCAAAATGATGTGGTTCTAACTCCGAAACTAGGCCAGGCATGCATGGGCAAGTGAGGTCTTAGATAACTTCAGACAGTAAGTTGTAGTAAGGGTAGTAGGGGGAAGACTTGTATAAGAGAAAAGCAAAGGTCTTTTGTAAACATCAGGTTTCTAACAGACTGTAGGGAAAAACATCTAAACACAAGATCTTCTTACATTCGAATGCAGAAAACTGGAGAATACAACAATGCAATGATAAATCCTTTATCATAACATAATTGCAATAATTCACACGAATCAGTCTATCATGAACTCTCTCAGTATGAGATGAAAACTAGATGGGATGAGAAGACTGACTGTCATTAAACAAGAAATCTTACATATAGATGCATAACCCGAGAACTAGAGTGTTTGTTAAAACTTTACAATCGAGAGATTTCCTCTACCATTGATAGATTACAAAATACAAAGACTGACTTTATATACTCAGAGAAATTCACCTAACATTGGCGTGCTCAGTCATCTAGAGCTTGGTGTCCCTTCAGCCAAATTTGGACGGGTATTCTATGTCATACGCCACCTTCACTACGCGTGGCTCCTACAACGGGAGTAGCTGAGCCATTAAGAGCTTAGTTAGCGTGTGCAGACCCCCTCTACCTAGTCAAGGACTTGGTATGGCTTCTTTGGAAAAATTTGTACACAGGACCCCCCTTGAGTAGACCACTTGTCAGACTCTCCATCCCTTACACTTAATGACTGAGGAGAGGTTTCAACCACCCCCTCTCTCCTTCATTTACTCCAAGTAAAGACCAGGATTGAGGCTGAATCCGATGGCACCTGGACATCGCGATGAACCTTTCAGCGAACAATTTCGACATCTTTGGCCCCTCTTGTGCAACTCTTTTATTCTCCAAGTGACCACGGGCGGTTACCACGCGTTCATTCTCAACGATGCTTTCGGCATTCGCGAATGGGAAGGGGCTGATCCTTGCTCCTCATAATTGTGATGAGAGAAATGCCGAGATGGCTTAATTTGGTGCCACGCGTCCCCCTCAGATCTGACAGTCCTGAACTCACTTGGCGATATTGTGGGCCCGAGTCCTCGATGCTATGGCACCTCGCACATCGGGACTATGACAGAGCTGCTAGTTGCACCTTAGAGTCGCAATGGGAGAAACATTGAGATGGCTTAATCGGGTGTCAGGTGTCCCCCTTGGATGGATGGCTGAGAATGCTCCGTGATACTGAGGGCCCGACTCTGGGCACTTTCGACGCTTTTGGGGTTCGGGGTTTCGAGATGTAGAATGACATAGAACCCTCACCCTTCGAACTCCTGACTACCAAAATGCCGACGTGATTAGATCTCGTGCCACGCGTCCTTCAGATGGATGGATGCTACTCTTTCCTGCATGCAATATAGGAGCTATCCATCGTGCTAATCCAGGTGCAACTCTTCTAACCGTGATTTCCCGCCATTTGTCGATCTACTTTTATAGATGAATCCGGGCCGTTGACAATGTAATTTCTCCTGCTCACTTGATTTTTAGCCTGAAATGGGGCTTTATGTGCTACGCTTGGGCGTTCTTCATGCAACCTGTAGCTCTGGATGCTCTCTGGCCTAAGACAAGAATTGTTGCTAACATTAGGCTCCATGGGGGATAGAGTCGTCCCTATGATGCTCTAAGAACTCATTCTGCAACTTCAGTGCCTTACTGTTGGGCTATGGAGTCAGGCTCAAAACATCCCACTGCTAAAAATACAAGCCAGAAAATAAAAGCAACAAAATAAAGATACATGCTCAAAGGGGCTTATTTATATACAATCCTAAACTAATAAAACACTTTACTTGGGGCTAGGTGAAAGCAAACTTCCACCATAGCCAATCAAGTAACTTTCTGAAGGAAAGCTCTTTCTTTCTGTCGATGATCACCAGCAGATGGTGTAACCATGACAGCAGAATGGCTACACGCTTCAACTTCTCCTCACAGGGTGAAGTTGATATGGAATAGGGAAGCTCCAAGGCATAAAGGACATGCCACTCCATGTACTCGCTGACAGGATCATAGAATGAGTGGAAAACCCTGTGAAAAGGGTAGCAGTAAGCCTTTTCTGCTCCACATCTACTCCTACATAGATGAACTTCATGAGTCTGCATAGGTGAATGGGCGGGTTCCAGGCAGGAAGTCACCTATTCCACTGGTTCTTTCTGCTCTTCTTCTTGGCTCTTCCCTAGGTACGATTCGTATTCATCATAAATAGGGACCATGGGGTGGTTCTGCTTGCTGACTCGCTCTTCAGTATCTCTATAGTGATAAAATGTAGGAT
Source organism: Picea engelmannii (assembly GCA_009831015.1). Lineage (NCBI taxonomy): Eukaryota > Viridiplantae > Streptophyta > Pinopsida > Pinales > Pinaceae > Picea > Picea engelmannii. Next base: position 1,281,865 of record ML777216.1, on the reverse strand, counting down.
AAGCTTGCTTCTCATCATCACTATAATATACATCAAAAAGGGGTTGTCCTTCATTGATATGATCCTCCTCCAGAACAGTGATCCCATAAAAAAAATTCGTTTTAGGGATAGTGGGACCTGCTGGTTCTAGCTGCTCACACATAATCTTTTTCTCTTTATTCCCAGGAAAAAATATATCGTGAGAAACCCCTTGAAGGAAAAGAGAAAAATCCTCCTCCACAACCATCCCCTCTTTAAAAATGGGGAGGTCTTCGTCGTCATAAGCAGGGCTGCTAGGAACATCTACTTCAACTCGATACCCACGTAAGCCATCTACTATAGACCATATCTTCTCTATAAACTCATAATTTTCACAAGAGGCATGTTGATCATTATGAACATATAAAAGAACAGGTGCATTTGAAATAATGTCAGATGCTTCCATTCTAGGGCTAACACAATTAATATCATTCAACACCTCTATTTTTTCATGGAAAATGCTTTCCTCCATAGTAAAGGCTTTATCATGGACATGGTCTTTAGGGCCAGCAGAGGCTTCATGAAGCAAAGAAAACTCCTCACAACAGTTTTCAAACAAACAATCAACTAGATAGTAGTCTTTACAAAATGAATTGAAAGCTATATGAAAACCTGTTAAAGAGTAGATGCTTGTAGCGAGAAGAGACCGACACCATTCAAGAGCAGCTCCCTTCAATGAATACCTGAAGAGCTTAATATGGACATCTTCATGCATGATATTAAGTCGATGAATAACCTCATGAAAGTCCAGTAAATGCTCAGATGGTACCTCCCAACTCTTTACATGAAATTCAGGGAGGAAATTTTCCCATATGTCTCTATCAGGAAGTGCATTAGGAAAACCAACTATCTGGGAAAAGTCACAAAAAGCAAACCTTTTAGCTAATATTTTCTCCATATCGAACCAGTGGAGTCGGTAATTGATCCTTGAATCATGGAGTCGCTAGGTGAAAGATTTACAGCTTCAAATGTGTCTGGTCCTTGTTCACCATCAAAGGCCATATCTTAACGTTGTTGTTACCCCAAGAAGCTTCTCAGGCTGAGAAAGCAGCTGTTGAAACCTTCTCAAGGAAGCTCCTTAGGGTTAGCTTTTAGGTGTGCTAACAATAGCTACAGCTGAAACAGTGAAGTGGAAACAATGGAGTCACCACAGTGGAGTCGCCAGGTGCATAGTAGAAATCTTGAAGGGATCTGATGTCTGATGCACCTTCAGAATCAGAGGCTCAATGTCGTTCTGCCCAGGGAAAATCTTCAACATCGTCCCCAACAACGGTGCCAGAAATGTTGGCGACGGAAGTCACCCCTGGATTGCAGCAGGAGCAGAGCCCAACGCCCATCAGTTTATGTCACGATTTGTTTAATGGGGTGATTGAATGGAAGTTAAATCAACATGATGTGGTTCTAACTCCAAAACTAGGCCAGGCATGCATGGGCAAGTGAGGTCTTAGATAACTTTAGACAGTAAGTTGTAGTAAGGGTGAGTAGGGGAAAGATTTGTATAAGAGAAAAGAAAAGGCCTGTTGTAAACATCAGGTTTCTAACAGACTGTAGGGGAAAACATCTAAACACAAGATCTTCTTACATTTGAATGCAAAAAACTGGCGAATACAACAATGCAATGATAAATCCTTTATCATAACATAATTGCAATTATTCGCACGAATCATTCGATCACGAACTCTCTTAGTATGAGATGAAAACTAGATGGGATGAGAAGACTGACTGTCATTAAACAATAAATCTTACATACAAATGCATAACCCGAGAACTAGAGTGTTTGTTAAAACTTTACAATTGGGAGCTTTCCTCTACCATCGATAGATTACAAAATACAAAGACTGAGTTTATATACTCAGAGAAATTCGCCTAACATCGGTGTGCTCAGTCATCTAGAGCTTGCTGTCCCTTTAACAAAATTCGGACGGGTATTCTCTGTCAGACGCTACCTTCATTGCGCGTGGCTCCTGCAATAGGAGTAGCTGAGCCATTAAGAGCCGAGTTAGCGTCTGTAGACCCCCTCTGGCTAGTCAAGGACTTGGTATGGTTTCTTTGGAGAAATTTGTACACAGGACCCCCCTTGAGCAGACCGCTTGCCAGACTCTCCATCCCTTACACTTAATGAGTGAGGATAGGTTTCAACCACCCCCTCTCTCCTTCATTTACTCCAAGCAAAGACCAAGATTGAGGTTGAATCTGATGGCACCTAGAGATCGCGATGAACCTTTCGACAAACAAACTTGACGTCTTCGGCCCCTCTTGTGCAACTCTTTTATTCTCCAAGTGACCATGGGCGGTGACCACACGTTCATTCTCAACAACACTTTCAGCATTCGCGAATGGGAAGGGGCTGATCCTTGCTCCTCATAATCGCGATGAGCGAAATGCCGAGACGACTTAATTTGGCACCACGCATCCCCCTCAGATATAACGGTCCTTAACTCACTCGGTGATATTGTGGGCTCGAGTCCTGGATGCTCCCAGTACCTCGTGCATAGAGACTATGACGGAGTTGCTACTTGCACCTTAGAGTCACAATGGGAGAAATGTCGAGATGGCTTAATCGGGCGCTAGGTGTCCCCCTTGGATGGATGGCTGAGAATGCTCCATGATACTGTGGGCCCAACTCTGGGCGCTTTCGGCGCTTTCAGGGTTCAGGGTTTCGAGATGTAGAATGACATAGAACCCTCACTCTTCGAACTCTCGACTGCCAAAATGCCGACGTGATTAGATCTCGCGCCACGCGTCCTTCAAATGGACGACTACTACTCTTTCCTACATGCAATATAGGCGCTATCCATCGCGCTAATCCTGGTGCAACTCTGCTAACCACGATTTCCTACCATTCGTCGATCTGCTTTTATAGATGAATCTAGGCCGTTGACAATGTAATTTCACCCACTGACTTGATTTTTATCCTAAAATGGGGCTTTACGTGCTACGCTTGGGCGTTCTTCGTGCAACCTGCAACTCTGGATGCTCTCAGGCCCAAGACAAGAGTTGTTGCTAACAGGTTGCTTAGGAGGATCCTTTGAGATCTTCTACCTTGTGTGTTGATAAATATCTTCTGAAAAGGTTCTTCAAATTATGATTCTTCATCTACTATATAAATAGTATGCTTGAAAAGGATTTTCATGTCTCTCTGTTTTCAGTTCTATGTTTTCTCATAAAGGTATTCCACCTGAAAGCCTTGAAAGGCTAAACATTGCTTTTGGATGATCTGTTTTGCTACATATGGGAGATGATTTGAAGGTATAGATTCATATGATTTGTTAATTCATGAAGATAGCTTCAGCCCAACCTCTCTCATAATTTCAAAAACAACTTTCTTTTCATAATCTTTTGATGTTACCAAGCTCACCCGATTACAATCTAGGGTGATGTTTGCACCCAATTCGTCACTTGGTGAGAAAATAAAGGGTGCTTACATGCCCAGTTGGGTCTTGCTAGGCATGATTGCTGTAAAGGAAAAGGTTATAAAGAGAAACAACAAAAATATAAACAAGAAACAAACTAAAACAAACTAAAACTATGAGCATGTGAAAAATAAATAACAAAGACAACAATATCGATATCACCAATGTTTTGAGCTGGTCTATTGATGAAATCCAAAGCACAATGGAGCAAGGGAACTATGGTTCCTTCTTCCTCCAAAGGAAGGCTCTTGAGGCCCTCACAACTTGCTCTTCTTACAATGAAAAAGATGAAAGTGATGGTGAAAGAACTCCAAGCATATCCACTCAAGAGAGGGGTGAATAGCTCAATGAAATGGTGCTAATTATGTTCTTGCCAAAGAATGAGTCCTTAGCAATCTTAGCAGCATAAAAATACATGGAATTCCTTGAGAAAATGATGGTTCTTCATGGGTTTTTATAGCATGGCATTGGGTGATTATGTAACCTCTTTGGAGTGTGAAAAGGGTCTCTTTAGGGTTCAATTAGGTCTTTGACTAGCCTACCATGCGGATTTATCTTAGATTTGATGTCAAATCAGCTTGGGAGCTGATCCATTAGTGGTTGGGAGGTCGACCAATTTCAATAAATGCGTCATTTAGCAGGTGCGCGGGTTTTTCGCCCAACAGTCAGGCATCGTGCATGTATGCGGGCATTGTACGTTGTTGTTCCACACATATGCACACGCACCCAGATTCTGTAAAGCACCTTTCAATTTTTGGTTACTTTGTATAGTTTTTGACCCTTTTGCAATGTCATGGATTTAATCCTATGTCATGAATGACTTCATTCCTATTTTGATAATGCGGAGTTCTTATCGCCATGTGCGGATGAAATTTCAGTGATAACAGATGCCCCCTGATGGATGAGGTTAGGAGCATACGTATAGCCGAAATCCATCAATGTTTCTTTTACTGAGAATGGTGGTGTAAGGGAGAGCAAGAGTGGGACCGTGTAGAGAAACCCTTTGGAGAAGAAAGGAATCGGTAGAACCCGACCTTCCAGAATGTGTGTAACAATATACAACTGTGAACAAACGAGGCAGGCATGCCCCATGCTCGTGTTTATGTAACTCTGAAAAAAGATGACGGAAATGTTGGTGTAGAAAACTGCAGCGCCCTCGGGGGCGGTAATGATAAAGGTAGAATACAATTCTGTAAAGGAACATACTCTGAACAATAGGCAATGATCACAGGAAGAAGCAGCGACGATGATGCGGGCAGTGATGGCCCTGCCAAGTTCAGAGGTCTTCGGCAACTGATAGTAACAACTGCAATAGTCACAAAGTAAGACCCACCGCAACATGAAAAAGTGTTGGTGTCGAATGTTATGGGGGTCAACGACATCAGGGAGCAATGGTGTTTCCCCTTGTGCCGTCCGAGATCTCTCATGGAATAGAAAATGAGAATCAAGATACTGTCACCCTTCTGGAAAAGTGTGTTGATGTCGACAAAAAGGGAGACGTGACTCCCAAAAGCAAAGGGCTCCATGGAATCTACTGAGGTGAAGAAGTGGCAGAGGTACATGGACGAGGTCAAGAAGTGGGAAGACTCAAGACTGCCCTTGGCTGGAGGATGTATGAGATAAACAATGGCCGCAACCATGTGACAAGGTCGAGTGTCAGGGGGACGCCAAGACCGAGGATAAGTTGTGCCAGAGGCGGGACAAGGTGAACAAATTCAGAGGATAAATGGTAAGTGACCTGGGTAGTACTTTGAAGATATGGACAATGCCGATGAGGGTAGATGATAAGTAATTCTCCAACCAAGGGTGACATGGGTTGCGTGTGGCCAAAAGAGAAAGCAAGTCGCCAACGGTGACGACAAAAGAAAATGTAATGACGGGAAATAAAGGCGTTTGTACAATAAATAATGAATAATTTTGGGAAAAATGTACAAATATAGAAACAGGTGCCCCAGTGTGAAATGAGTGCCCCAGGGAGGGCAGAAATTCCTTGAAAAACTGATGGAGGGTGGAGGTCCCATTGGTGAGTTTATGTATGAGGTAGGTGGAATGAAGATAGGTTCACAGATGGGCAAATTGATGGTGGATGAAATGGAGGGTTCATGATCCTACGGGTGTGTAGGTAAAAAAGAAATAGAACCATAAAGAGATGATCTGGGAATCCATATGGGAAGCTAGCAAAATGAGGAGAAGAAGTATGTGGTTGATCTACAACATGATGAAAGACTACCGGGACTCCCATCCCTAAAGGGTAATGAAGAATAGCATGAGTGTCGAAAGTGCCAAACGGTGCTATGAATGGGACAACTCATGTGGGTGAGAATGCTACCAGGTTACAGTACAGAAGATGCAAAGGGAGGTGTGAGTACTGCAGAGCCGGGAATGGGTATCCTAGAGGCCAATATCAGAGGGTGTGACTGGAAATGTAAGTGCAATACAGCGGGAGAGACTACATGCCAGTGCTAAATATATATACCTCAAGGGATGATGCCAATGACCAATGATCTAGTACCTGCACACAGAACAACCAAATACCCAAAGTGAACAATATCTGAAGAGAATCAAAGATATGAGAATGTATTTGACAAATGTGACTATGCGCGTGCGTACTTGACCATGATATGGAAAAAAAAGGTGCCCCGGGGGCCTAGGACAAAAAGTGATCCGGGGATGGCCGTGATGTAGGCGACGGGATGTTGATCCCGTGGCTGAAGACGGTTTGAAAAATGGACACCTTGGGCTCCCGAAATGTTGAGTGGAAGTTTGGAAAAAGACCTATATATAGCTGTAGGACCCACATTGCCACCTCATTTGTACCTACTACTACAGTGAGTTTTCGAGCAGATTCAGAGGAGATTGGGTGATTCGGGGAGCATGAGGTATCCGATCGACAGTGTGTGAGTTGTCAGTTAGTGGTCTGATCGTCTTGCATAGAAATAGGTTTCTAATTTTTGGGCAGGGTAGGTATGGGGGGCCATACAAGGGGTTTTAGGGGATTTTGAATAGAGTGTGGGCCCACATGCGCGGGCGATTCAGTGAAAGGCACGCATACGTGCATGCCTATCCATTGAATAAACGTGCAGTGGTGCGCGTGAGGGGGAAATTAAGGTGTTCCCTAGGGGCGCGCCTGTGAGGGTAACAGGCGCGCACAAGTGCACGCCTGTTGGGTGAATAGGCGTGCACTAGAGCGCACCTGTGAGTTTGACAGGCGCGCACTAGCGCGCGCCTGTAGTGTAAACAGGCGCACTCTCGAGCGCGCCTGTGAGAAAAATAGGCGCGCATACGTGCGCGCCTGTATAGTGAACAGGTGCGCATGTGTGCGCGCCTGTGGGTGGTGAAACCATGCCTTTGAGGCAAGTTTGAAGGGTAAAAAGGGAGTCTTTTTGATACATTGGATGGTTGCATAAGATGATGTAAGACTCCTTGTTGTGTGCAGGTGGCTGTTAGTGACTATGGATGTGCGATGGCGCGAGAGAGACTGGTCGCAGCTGCGAGATGCTGTGGCCAATGTAGAGCTAGTGGTTCGAGCGGCTTTACCAACCAGTGGGTTGCTAAAGTTTTTTGAGTGCCCATTGATATGGGCACAGGAGTATTTACTCCAGTTCCTACTCCAGATGTAGAGCCCAGATCTGCACTGCTTCCTCGTGCGAGGAGAGCAGATCACCTTCACTGCGGTGGAGGATATATATTTTTTGACTGGGCTCCCTTTCCGGGGGACACCACTACCGGCAGAGCCTGTGCTGCCGAGGGGTACATAGATGTCAGAGGTCACCGAGCAATATTGCTCAGGCGAGCACTACATGTCTAGGATTGTAGTGAGTATTAGTGGTATAGATGCCCTGTTGCATCGTTGCATAGCGGAGATGATTGTTCGGGTGTATGGGTCACGGGCGACCCACCGGATCAGTGGTGGCAAGTTTCTATTGATGGAGAGGGTGGTGGTGGGTCATGAGTGCTTTGCATGGGGGCTCACACTGCACGCGCAGATGATCGTGCAATTGGATCGATATCGATCCACAGGTATCGGGGAGTTCGCGTTCGGCTCGATCCTGGTAGCCTATTTCTTGGAGAGGGTGTCGATGTTGTGCCCGAGGGTGCTATTAGAGGCACCAGGGGTACGAGAGCCACGTTTGAGGTGGTGGTCCACGATTTTGGTTCGCCACGGTGGTGGCGAAGGCGGGCATTATTTTATGGCACAGGCGGCGCAGATATGGCGGCAGATGCCGCAAGTCATACATCAATTCCCGTATGTTGGGGTGGACTTCCAGGGGGACCCGAACATGGTATTGCCTCCTAGGGAGGTATTTGACCATCAAGGTATGTGGTGTATTTGTATGTTTGGATTTATGTTAGCTTTTGATATATCAGTTCATATGTATGATGTATAGACACTGATACGATCTGATGTTTGTTGCTTTGTGCATGTGCAGATTTGGCACCTTGTGGGCGCGAGGTGGAGTTGTATAGAGCACCAGCTCAGCGAGAGTGGGAGAGACCACCGCGTGGAGGGAGGCGTCAGCGGGATGAGGCTGCTGGGGGACCAGCAGAGCCCAGGAGACCGGCGCAGAGGCACCGTTTTGATGACCCTGGTGCGGGGCCATCGCACGCTCCTCCGGCGGCGGCCGGAGTTGATGTTGATGACATATGCCATCGTTTAGAGACGGTTTTACAAGACATGCCTGAGGGCATGTGGATCCATATCCAGGATGAGGGGTTCCTAGAGCAATGCATTGGACTACTGCCACCATGGCAGGGTGTAGTGCATCGAGCAACTGTGCTTGCCACGATGACCAGTGGGCACCTGCCGTCGGGGCAGGAGGGTCGTGCAGGTGTTCCACCACCACTACCTGGGGCAGGTGGGGGTGGGCCACCACCTCTTCCTAAGGGAGGAGCAGCTAGGGGTGCGATAGAGGCACCCTGATGTATGTATGTACTTTGTATATTTTTTTTTGATAGGTTGGTGAGCCAATTTTTGTACCGAGATGTGGCATAGGCCTGCGGGCCGATGTATATTTTTTGTATGTAAACATTCAGATGGCCTGAGGGGCCCATATATATCTATGAGTATACATGTTTTTGAGATCCAAATGTGGTGTATATGTGTTTTTGTTGATGATGATGATGTTTATTCTATCTATATGCTGTGACAGGATGTATGAGATGTTTATGTATGTGTAGCTTGATGTGATATATGCCAATCTAAAACCATGTTAGCTATTTCATCTGTTGTTTGATTCAATTGTCTTGGAATATGTGTAAATGTAATGGAATCAAAATGTCGAGATAATAATCTAACCTGCAGGTATTTGCAAAAGAGGCACGGATCGCGTACACGGTACACATTGTTGAGCTGGAGAACGACTAGTTGGGAGTCGAGGAAAATGCTAAGGTGATGAATATGATAATGCTGGGCATCGGACAGGAGGCCAATGATAGCAGTGTACTCAGCTTGGTTGTTGGTTGCTGGTCCCAAACATATGCCGCTTGAATGTAGCATTTCATGTGATGGGGTGTAGAGAGCCCAAGCAGCCGAAGCGAGATTTTGTGTCCAACGGCTGGCGTCGTTGGTGTAACCAATGTGGTAAGCTGGTGGAGGAGTCATCTGTCAATAGCACAAAGGATAGGTTAGACGAGGGAGAAAAAGATTAAAAATGCTAGAAAAGAAAATAACCTAACGTAGCATGACTACATTTAAGCATAAAATTTCTTGAGGTATAACCCATTGACGGGTTCTTTGAGCGAGAGGCCTTCAAGGGAGGCCAGGATGTATGCGCCTTTGGTGAGGCAATGTTGAATGATGTAAGGGCCATGCCAAAGTGATTCGAATTTTCCATGGCCAAAGGTATCATGAGCGATATCATAGGCTAGGACAAGGTCGCCTTCGCGAAATGATTGAAGGTTGACATGGTGATCAAAGGTAGCCTTGGATCATTTTTTAGCTGCCTCGTTGTTCTGTAATGAGGATCGACGATCTTCATCCAGAGACTCCAAGTTCAGCAAGTGCTGCTCCATTGGAGCAGTGTCAGGTAAAAGCTCAATTGCGGTGCGAAGGGTGGTAATTTCACACTCGATGGGAAGAGTTGCCTCGACCCCATGGACTAAATGAAATGGCGTGAAACCCATAGCGGTCTTTACTGCCATTTGATAAGCCCATAGCACGGAAAATAACCTATGATGCCAATTGGTTTTATGTTTATTAACCGTTCGCTGTAACATGGTCTTGAGGACTTTGTTCACTGCCTCGACCTATCTGTTTGACTGATGGTAATATGCTGAGGCAAACTCGTGAGAGAAGCCTAACCGAGATGAGAGTTCAACGAAGATCTCATTCTCGAAGTGTTTCCCATGGTTGGAAACAAGTTGGAGTGGTACGCCAAAACATGATATGACGTGGTTAAAGAAAAAATGCGCTGCAGTGTCAGCGGTGTTGTTGAGATACCAGAAAGATGGCCCCCACATGTGCCGTTGTGGTAGTTGTTTAAGACTCTGTCGGCCTCATCAATAGTCAGGCAGCGACGAAGAATGGTGTCGATGCCCCACCTATATAGGATGTCATCGATTAGGAGATAGCGGGGGGCCTGATGGCGAATGCACCGACGATCATCTCGTGATAGGTGGTTACCGAATTTTTGAGTTCGTAGGTAGACGAGAAGGTCGCCATACCAAGGATCATCGGAAGCGATATAAAAGAGATGTTTTTCAGGAAAGTCAATGTTGACGGGGGTACTGGGTGTGTCAGAGGGAAGGGCCATGACAAGTTCAACGATAATGAGGGCCTTCTTACTCTTAGGTGTTGAGACCTCGAGGTCGTACTCCTAAAGTATCACGATCCATCGAGAAAATTTTCCGTTAACTTGGTGACGGCTGAGCAAGTATTGCATAGGGTTGGAATCGGCGACGACCTTGGTGGTGCGAAGCAGAATGTAATGGTGCAGTTTTTGGACTGCAAGGACAACTGCAAGAGCAAGTTTCTCTTCGTGTTTGTACTTCAAGGGTGGTCCTGAGAGGTTATTACTAACGTAGTAAATGACGTGTTCACGATTGTCATCTCCGAGCTGGATGAGGACGCCGGCTACTGATACAGCTGATGCTGATACATAGAGAATGTAGTTGCGATTATAGTCAGGTGCACTGATCAAAGGTGCATTGGAAAGCGTCGCTTTAAGATCGTCAAATGACTCTTGGGCATAGTCCTCCCAATGAAAAGGGATGTCGTGACATAGTAAGCGAAGGAAACCATGTGCGCGTATAGCGTAATCAGGAACAAAGCATCGCAGAAAGTTAGCTTTGCCCTATAGACTTTGCAGTTGTTGCAAATTCCGAGGAGGTGGAATTTTGGTGATGGCTTTTACTTTGAGGGGGTCCATGGTGATACCACTTTGTAAAACAATAAAACCAAGGAGGCACCCGACGGTGATGCAAAACACACACTTGAGAGGGTTCAATCGGATGTTGTACTGACGACACCGTTGAAAGATGATTCGTAAATCATCGAGGTGTTGAGTGCATTTCTTGGATCGAGCAGTGAGGTCATCCAAGTAGGCGAGGATGATTGTAGCCAAATCGTGAAAGATGTATGTCATCGCCCGCTGGAAGGTTGCGCTGGCATTTTTGAGGCCGAAGGGCATGACACGATATGAAAACGTACCCCATGGGGTAATGAATGTTGTTTTATATTGATTGGCTGGGTGAATTTGAATTTGGTTATAGCCCGAGAATCCGTCCATAAAGGAGAGAGCCTCATGGCCGGTGCAATCGTCGATAATCTGATCGATGAAAGGCGTTGGAAAGTTGTCCTTTGGACATGCGTTGTTAAGATCGCGAAAGTCGGTGCAGAAGCGAATAGTGCCCTATTTTTTGTCGACGAGTACAGGGTTGGAAACCCATGAAGTATAAGCGATGGGGTAAATGAATCCGGCCGTATGCAATTTATCAATTTCGGCTTTGATAGCCGCGGCCTTGGATGGGTGTAGCGGTCACTGTTTCTGGCGAACTGGTGTGATGTGGGGCCAGGTGTCGATGCGATGTTCGACGATAGAGGGGTCGAGGCCAGGCATCTCCGTGTATGACCAGGTAAATATATCCCTAAATTCCTGGAAGAGGGCTTTATATGCGGCGATTTCCTGAGGAGTGCAAGTAGCTCCAATGATGATTTCTTCGACGATGCCCGGTTTAATGGAAATGTCGATTTTGATGGAGGGGGAAATGTTGGCCAGGTTACCTTCTTCAAAAGCGTCAGGTGCAGGAATGGGATTGTTGAACCAATCGATAGGCCCTGATGGGATAAATTATTTGGTTTTGACCGCATAAACAGGATTGAGGATAGGAGGCATGAGGGCTTCCTGCAGAAGGAAGAGAGCACGATGATGCAGTGCGTCCCAGGGAGAGTCTGGGCATTGTAGTTCTTCCAGTATGTCTTCGTCGCATTGGAAATGATGGGAATATAATGGATCGTGAGGAGTTATCTCAGTCGTAGTATGATTGCCCCCTGTTGAAGAAACAGAAGGGGTAAGTATAGGAGAGGGTGAGGTTTCACTCGACATAAACCATATATTGAGGTACTGAGGGGTACCCGTGGTGGTGGGATGGAGAGTCTCTGTAGAGGAATAGGCAGGAGAGTTGGGTGGGTTATGGGGTAAATCCTCAGATACGTCATCTAAGAACCATGGAGGCGTAGGTAGTGCCTCGGGCTCAGAAGAAATGACGTGTAGATTTGCCAGTGGCGAAGTCAGGTCAATTACTTCCGCGGCGGGTCGGTGCAGTAGGGCCAACTGATGTTGCCTATATTCTATGATCATAGGACATTGGTAGGTAAAATGAGTTAATGAAGTGCAAAGAGAGAAAGGGCATCTCATGCGTTCATTGACTGAAGTGGTGACATAGAGAATGTCGGTGATTTTTGTTGCGGAGGACATGGCAGGGCATGGGTTGTTATGAAAGTCTTGGCTTATGATAGCTAATGCCTGCTGGAAACGAGGCAGTGCTGGACATTGATGGGTGTAATGGCCATACTCAGAACAGATGGCACACGCGAATTTGGTCCTCAACCCTTTACTACTGGAAGTTTGAGTGGAAGCAGTAGTAATGGGTGGTGTGGGGGTTGGATTGGGGGGAATCAAATTCCGTAATTCCGGTAATGATGGGCAGTTGTTGTTTTGGTGGCCATCTTTGTCACACAACGTGCAAGGTGGTGAGATGCGCGGAGGAAGTGGAGTTGTGGGCTCCTTTGTTTTTCTCCTACCCCCAGTGGTAGTAGGGGGGGTAGGGAGTATGGGGGTGGTGGGGGTAGTGGGGGTGAGGACAGGAATCATCATGGGGAGTCCTTCCTGTGGGTGAGGGACCATCTCAGGTGGATGTAAGTACCACACTGGGATTGCTAGTACCATATTGGGTAGTGTGAGTGTTGCGGCGAACTGGAAAGCTTCTATACCGGGTGGAGGGTAAAAGAAGGGAATTTGAGTGAGGGGTCGAGGAACTGTCTCCTAAATGGGACTAGGCCCTTGAGGGGATGTAGATTTGTGGACCGTAGGGGTCGATGAGTGCGCAGGAGGCTCCTATGCGAGTGATGCTGCGACTGTTGAGACATCAGGAATGACTGAAGCCTCCCGAGGAGGACGGGCATCCTCCTGGTGAGTTTTGTTAGAGGAGATGACGCATACTTGACTAGGGGTAAGGAGTGGTGGTGCTCCATGGTACGTCCCTAACAAGGATGGATCTTTGAAAATCCCAGGACCCATCTCGACGGGTGGATATACGTCTTTGTTGGTGTGAATGAGAGGAAGAATGTTATCGAGACTGGCAAATGGGTTTGGCTCGTAATGTGTGACTTGGTCAATGGTTACAATCTTCCCATTGTGTGGGAACATGATTGTCCTAAAGACTGATGATGCCACTGCCTTCATAGCATACATGTAGATACGGCCGAGCAAGATATTGTAATCGAGCTGAGCGTCGATAACTTTGATGTCAATGAGAATAGTTTTGCCCCCGAGTTCCACGGGGACATTTTGGAAGAGCCCTTAAGGAGATGATGGTCGTCCGTCATAAGCGCGTAAGGTGATGGCAGAAGGTATGAGTTCTGGAGAACCAAGTTTCTGCCATACTGTTTTGGACACGATGCATGTAGATTCCCCTTCATCGATGATACACCGATGGACGGTGATGTTCCATATTTTTACTAGTATTTGTATAGCAATGACGGCGGGAAGACGCGGTTTGTAGCTATCAAGGTTGAAGGTGATAAGTCAAGTATCGGCAGGGTCGACTGCTCCCAAGGCGGAAAGTAGTGATTTTCGCTGCATTGGACAAGTCTAGAGGACTTCTAACACTGACATGGCAGCCGGGGATTGTGCCAAGTCATCTACCAAGCTGTAGTTATGTGCTGCCCTAGCCTGTGGATTGTGAACATTCCGATGCAAGGGGATGCGAGGGATGCGTAATGGTGGTTCGGCAGAAGGTCGAGGGATCATCAATGGGGGACCCGTCGGTGTGGGGTTTGTCTCTGAAGAGATGGGAGTAGACTCAGCTGGTGTAGGATACTGACGATTGCGTGTTTGCAAAAGAATTTCTTCCTCACTGGTGAGGAGAATTGTTTGTTCAACTGGATTGTTGGGGTTGTGATATTGGCCCACCTGAGGTGGGGGATGGTGCGTGTCCTATTGGGTGTTTATGACACCTTGATGTGGGATAGGATTTTGCAGTACTGCTGGAGGTGGTTGTTGTGCGTATTATTGTTGTGCCTACTGAGGGGCAGGTTGCGTTGGGGAGGGGGGAAGACTCCCAGAGTCTTTCAACCTCTTGAAATCAGCAATCTGGGGGCATTGGTGAGTGTAATGACTGTACACACCACAAAGATCACAAGGGTGGATGGTTTTAACAGTATTTCGCCCTTGGCGTTTGTTGTTATTGCCCCCTTGGGGGTTTTGGTTCCCTTGGTTCTGGTTGCCCCCAGTAGGTTAATGCTGTGGGGGTTGATTCCCGCCTTGGCCAGGGTTGTTGTTATTCCTGTTCCTTCCTTTCCTCTTAGTATTGTTTGATGGATGAGTCAGATTGGCTGTGTTCAACTGTTCAAAATTGTGGTATTGTTGAGCAGCAGAGGGTTGAACAAAATTTACCCACGTATGAGGATGGGGGGGAGCCATGGGTTGTGGAGGACCTGGAAAGGGAAAATAGGGATTCTGTGGTGGTGCCACTCCATAAGGTACATAGGAAGGTGCAGTGCTGTCACTAGTACTATAAGCTGATGTGGAGGGAGTACCATTGGTGTTTGGAGGAGGTTGATGTATGGGGGGTGTTGGTGGTGGTCCATTGGTGGGTGGAGGTATAGCAACAGGATATGGATGTTGATAAGTGGGTGGGGGGTAATAAGAAGTGCCCCCATATGCCGGTGGGTATTGAGGTGTTCCATACATCGGTGGTGGTTGGGGTTGTGGACTATGGTGTGTGGTGGCACCTATTAGTCCGTCTGCTGAGTGAGACATCCCAGGTTTGTCTTGCCCAAATGGCACAGGTTTCGAAAGATCAGGAAGTACCGTGTATAAGTATCCTGACTGTGCATAGATGAGGTCATATTGTTGGGCTTTACTGATGGCTTCCTCTTCATATTGAGGGAAGGTGGATGCGACATCCTTACCAAGGAGAGGGACAAGTGATCTAAGAAACTAGTCGAGGCATTGCTGCTTGGTGGTTTATGCTTTACACAAACTACGTCGCCTACGCCACTCATGAATGTGGTCAGCGATGTGGGTGGCTGAGGTCTGTTTGAAGTTGGAAAATATTTCTAGACCATTGTCATGGCGGATGGGTAATTGGAAGAAAGTTAAGAACGCTTTGGCCAATGATTCGAAGATCGTGTGAAACCTTGATTTTTCTTCGACATACCATTTGGATGATGGGCCGGTAAGTGTGCATTGAAAAAGTCACAATCTGACGGAATCATTCATAATGCTATTGGAAGAACACCATATATGAAAAGTCATGACATGATTGGCAGGGTCCTCCCCTGCCTTCCCTTCAAACTTTGGTATGTCTGAAGGAAGTTTGGTTGTCATTGAAGGCCATGTGGCATCATGCAATATAGGATCATTGGTGAGCTTGGTGAGATCCGGAATGTTGAGAGAGGCCAAGTATGGCATCTGTAATGGGGGTGGAGGGTTAGCTCCGACCATGGTGTGTTGTGAACCTGACCCTTGATGGGGACTAGGTGGGTTGGTGCTCCCTCCTTGAGAGGAAGTGGGTCCCCCGCTTCCATGCAAAGGAGAGCGAGTGAAAGTATGTCCTTGGGAATTGGACCCAAGTAAGGTAGAACCAAGAAAAGCTGATCCTAAGATAGTAGCACTCACAGGAGTGTGTGAAGGAGGTACCGATGAACGAGTACGACCATATACTCCCCCTAAGATCAGAGGGAGGTTGAGCAAGCGTCGTGAACGACGGGGGTTCTGTTGTTCCCCTATGATGTCAGACTAATTGTGTGAATGTGTGCAACAAGTGGCGAGAGAAATGTAGAACCAAGAGTCTTTGCTAAATACTTACACAATATATATATCAAAGTCAACCTGTAATCAGATGTGCATCATACATAAATGAGAAAGAAGCATATATGTGGGTAAGAGGGTTTTGTCCGCGTGGGGGAATCAAAAGAAAGCAAATGCTCGTGTCCTAGAAGACGTAACTTCCTTCCTCTCAAATAGCACTGGACCTTCCAATAGCTCTCAACAGTGGGGTCTGAAGTCACCAGAAGAGACACTAGTGAAGGATGAAATAACTAGTTATAATGAGGGGTAGAGGGGGCAATATCCCGAAAGAGCTAGCGATACTTCCCAATAGCCACACAAAATCCAATCAAGGTGCG
Organism: Picea engelmannii; assembly: GCA_009831015.1. NCBI lineage: Eukaryota > Viridiplantae > Streptophyta > Pinopsida > Pinales > Pinaceae > Picea > Picea engelmannii. Next base: position 1,265,584 of record ML777216.1, on the reverse strand, counting down.
ATTGCAGCCCACAATCGCCACCTGGGTAGATGTCCTACAGTTGGTCACTAGGTACCTCGGTCCAAGTGCGACATTTAGATTTT